>JASAMY010000744.1:0-21803 GCA_030248085.1 Paralinhomoeus sp. GSCO2_6 | reverse complement strand
ACAACTGTGCTGCGTGTTACTCGCGAACTGCTTGATGTACTGGCACGTGCGATGGCTTAATGGAACGCGCTCGACGCCGAGCTTGTTATGGGTGGGTTGAATTACCTTATGCAAATGCATACGGTAATCGCAGTACATTGTAGCTCATTAAATGGCGTATGTATGTATGTGCTTGCCAAGCAGCAGTGCAAAATTGACACAACGGACGATTGGATCATAGTGATGTATCAACACAGGTGTTAGTTCCGGTGCGTGCGTGCGTGCGTGCGCGTGCTGGTGCGTGCGTGCGTGCGTGCGTGCGTGCGTGCGTGCGTGCGTGCGTGCGTGCGTGCGTGCGTGCGTGCGTGCGTGCGTGCGTGCGTTTCGGTGCGTACGTGCGTGCTTGCGTTTTGGTGCGTGCGTGCGTGTCTGCTGACTGTCTTGCGTTTTGGTGCGTGCGTGCGTGTCTGCTGACTGTCTCAGACTGTTTGAGTGGTGGGGGGGTGTGGGGGGGGGGGGGGGGGGGGGGGGGGGGGTGTGGGGGGGGGGGGGGGGGGGGGGGGGGGGAGGAGAGGAAGCCGACGGGAGGGGGCTACCCCCCCCCCCCTGCTTTGTTGGGTTGGTGGTTATTCACTAAATGTTATCATTTTATTTTTGATGATGTCAGCCATACAAATGTCATTCTGAAGCGCCAAAAAAAGCTAAAAAAAAGTCAATTGAAGGCATGAAGGGACAGCAGAGTGACGTATAATTTATCTTTTTCATAAGGGGATGCACCACACAGCAGGCGCGCGTGCGGGATTCGAACCCGCGACCTCTCGATTTGTAGTCCAAGTAGATGTTTGAACATTTGCAAAAATTTCACAGCAATGGCCGCGAATAGGGCACGTGTTATGACTCGATCGATTCCCCTTTGGAAGGCGCTTCTTTTGAACGGTTACTGGCTAAAATCTTTTAAAGCAAGCAAAAGTTAAAGGTGATCGAAATTTCAACTGTCACCTTAATTGTGGGTGCGCCACGAGGGTCAAGAATCAAGACATAGTCGTCGGAGCCGCCCGATTTGTTGAAAGGGTACTATTCCAGGTCCTGACGGTCAACTTTCATCATTGCAGCACAGCTCTGCGATGAACGTGTGAAGCGCCTATAGCTAACAAACTTTCGTTCAAAAATCCCAAAAATTGAGATGGTTTGATGACTGGCAAGTGAGACATGCGCATTGGAGCCATCCAATTTGTTGAAAGGGTACTATTCCAGGTCCAGGCGATCAACTTTTATCATTGCAGCATAGCTATGCGATGAACGTGTGAAGCGCCTATAGCTAACAAACTTTTTGGGCGCAAATTTGCAAAATTTTAATTGGCAATATCTAATTACATGGGTGGAATTTCAAATTTCTGAAAAGCGTCCTGAACTTGCCTCATGAAACTGTTCAAGGAAATCAAAAAACATTTGGGGGTTTACTCGGCTTTTTTTCGAGTTTTACTCTTGGTGGAAACCACCCGAAAAAACGGCTATGTCCAAGGGAAAAAATCGATAATTGGTAAAAATGCGCAATATCTCCAGATCGGTAAGACGCACAAACTAATCCTTTAGAGTGCAAAGTTGTTGCCAGGGACTGCATAGGCACAACAAGTTTCATCCCGATTGGTTGGGGCTCTAGCGAGCGGTGGTCCAAAAACTGAGTGGAGAACACGAAAAAAAAAAGACGTTTTTCGGAAACATTTTCCGGAGTTTACCATTAACGCGCGAGAATACGAAAACGCACGATGGCGCCTTCGATGCTCCAGAAGAATGCGCTTCTTTTGCGCCATAACGCGCCAAAATCCGTTCAGGCAATCAAAAGTTAGAGGCGATCGAAGTTTGAAAAATCCGCACTGAGAATGTCGTCCCATATTAGGGGTCAGACGCTGACGCGCTGACCCTGATAAACAACTGTGCTGCGTGTTACTCGCGAACTGCTTGATGTACTGGCACGTGCGATGGCTTAATGGAACGCGCTCGACGCCGAGCTTGTTATGGGTGGGTTGAATTACCTTATGCAAATGCATACGGTAATCGCAGTACATTGTAGCTCATTAAATGGCGTATGTATGTATGTGCTTGCCAAGCAGCAGTGCAAAATTGACACAACGGACGATTGGATCATAGTGATGTATCAACACAGGTGTTAGTTCCGGTGCGTGCGTGCGTGCGTGCGCGTGCTGGTGCGTGCGTGCGTGCGTGCGTGCGTGCGTGCGTGCGTGCGTGCGTGCGTGCGTGCGTGCGTGCGTGCGTGCGTTTCGGTGCGTACGTGCGTGCTTGCGTTTTGGTGCGTGCGTGCGTGTCTGCTGACTGTCTTGCGTTTTGGTGCGTGCGTGCGTGTCTGCTGACTGTCTCAGACTGTTTGAGTGGTGGGTGGGGTGGGGGGGGGGGGGGGGGGGGGGGGGTGGGGGGGGGGGGGGGGGGGGGGTGGGAGAAGAGGGAGAGAGGAAGGGTGTTGAAACCCCCCCCCCCCCCGCTTAAATGTATGGGTGGGAATTCACTAAATGTTATCATTTTATTTTTGATGATGTCAGCCATACAAATGTCATTCTGAAGCGCCAAAAAAAGCTAAAAAAAAGTCAATTGAAGGCATGAAGGGACAGCAGAGTGACGTATAATTTATCTTTTTCATAAGGGGATGCACCACACAGCAGGCGCGCGTGCGGGATTCGAACCCGCGACCTCTCGATTTGTAGTCCAAGTAGATGTTTGAACATTTGCAAAAATTTCACAGCAATGGCCGCGAATAGGGCACGTGTTATGACTCGATCGATTCCCCTTTGGAAGGCGCTTCTTTTGAACGGTTACTGGCTAAAATCTTTTAAAGCAAGCAAAAGTTAAAGGTGATCGAAATTTCAACTGTCACCTTAATTGTGGGTGCGCCACGAGGGTCAAGAATCAAGACATAGTCGTCGGAGCCGCCCGATTTGTTGAAAGGGTACTATTCCAGGTCCTGACGGTCAACTTTCATCATTGCAGCACAGCTCTGCGATGAACGTGTGAAGCGCCTATAGCTAACAAACTTTCGTTCAAAAATCCCAAAAATTGAGATGGTTTGATGACTGGCAAGTGAGACATGCGCATTGGAGCCATCCAATTTGTTGAAAGGGTACTATTCCAGGTCCAGGCGATCAACTTTTATCATTGCAGCATAGCTATGCGATGAACGTGTGAAGCGCCTATAGCTAACAAACTTTTTGGGCGCAAATTTGCAAAATTTTAATTGGCAATATCTAATTACATGGGTGGAATTTCAAATTTCTGAAAAGCGTCCTGAACTTGCCTCATGAAACTGTTCAAGGAAATCAAAAAACATTTGGGGGTTTACTCGGCTTTTTTTCGAGTTTTACTCTTGGTGGAAACCACCCGAAAAAACGGCTATGTCCAAGGGAAAAAATCGATAATTGGTAAAAATGCGCAATATCTCCAGATCGGTAAGACGCACAAACTAATCCTTTAGAGTGCAAAGTTGTTGCCAGGGACTGCATAGGCACAACAAGTTTCATCCCGATTGGTTGGGGCTCTAGCGAGCGGTGGTCCAAAAACTGAGTGGAGAACACGAAAAAAAAAAAAACGTTTTTCGGAAACATTTTCCGGAGTTTACCATTAACGCGCGAGAATACGAAAACGCACGATGGCGCCTTCGATGCTCCAGAAGAATGCGCTTCTTTTGCGCCATAACGCGCCAAAATCCGTTCAGGCAATCAAAAGTTAGAGGCGATCGAAGTTTGAAAAATCCGCACTGAGAATGTCGTCCCATATTAGGGGTCAGACGCTGACGCGCTGACCCTGATTGTTGGCCCAAATAGCCACTCGCAACATCAAGCAAACCATTTGATAGTTGATTAAGGAAAATTTTGCAGGTGGCTGCAAAAAAAGGAGAATATGTGACGCTCCTTTAGGCCCAGTTTGAAAAAACGCGGTATTAAAAGTAGCCACTTCATCAGATGATCAACTTCAGTTTGGACAAACCGTGTATAATCGAACCAAGCGCAGCAACACGTCACATATTCGGCGTTTGTTGTGCTCGCTTGGATCACTGGAAAGGCAGTCCAGGCTGCATGAGGACCGAGGCCTTCCATTCCTTGGACTCAGAGACGAGAGCGGGCCTTGTCCTTGACTGGACGTCTACAGATGGCAGTTCCGTCCGTCCATACGCACAGGCTAACAGAAGCGGAACAAAGATGAACGAGAATCGAAGATTGAATGTAGGGTATACAAAGTACTTGGTACTCAAGATCGTGAATTGATGGTGCATATCACTTACTGTAAGGGCAAGCCACATATTAAAAATTTAAGATGGGCAGGGTAGCGAAATTATTTATGCAGAATCTTTGGCTGTGTGCCCTGTCCAGCCATACGATGCCTAATAAATGATGCGCATCGTCAGAGAGATGAAAGAGTTTGTGAGGGTGGATTGATAGTGGTAGTGTTGTGGCTGTGTGCGATGGCTCGCACAACAAACGCCGAATATGTGACGTGTTGCTGCGCTTGGTTCGATTATACACGGTTTGTCCAAACTGAAGTTGATCATCTGATGAAGTGGCTACTTTTAATACCGCGTTTTTTCAAACTGGGCCTAAAGGAGCGTCACATATTCTCCTTTTTTTGCAGCCACCTGCAAAATTTTCCTTAATACAGTGTTTTTTCGTAAAAGAAAGATTAATCGAAAACTCACGCACGCACAAACATACAAACCCACAGCAGCAGACCAGAACGGACGCATGCTCAGTGTTGCGCCATCAAGCTTAGGAAAAGCGTGTACCACTGTACACATTGTGCGTGCGTGTGTGTGTGTGTGTGCGTGCGTGCGTGCGTGCGTGCGTGCGTGCGTGCGTGCGTACGTGCGTGCGTGCGTGCGTGCGTGCGTGCGCGCGCGTGCGTGCGTGCGGGCGTGCAGATGTGTCATTTTCATGTATCAGGGGCTGTAGCGAGCATTCGTCCATAAATATTTTTTGCAGCTCAAAAAATTACCAAAATTCTGGTAAAAGAACCTAGAAAAGAGACAAAAAATGTGGAATGGACTGGAGACACTGCAGTAAAGCAACGCTGATGGGTTTCCCAAGGGGACACGTGCAAAGGCACAGGCAGGCGTTACTGGGATTCGAACCAGCGACCTCTTGATTTAGGGAACATGGTAAAAAGAAAAATGTGCCCAGTAAGCCATAGCTGGCATGTAGCAAGAGCCCCTCCGGCGATTTCATTTTTTGATGTGGAGCATAGATGCCTGCGAGGTTTCCGTCCAATTGATGCAGGTGCGAGTGGGCGACGAACCAAGAAGCTTGTTATGTAAAGTGGGTCCTGCCATCTCCAAAAACTTCTCGGCAATGCACAAGCGTATGGAAGCGTGTTATGACTTAATCGATTCCCCCTTTGAATGCGCTTCTTTTGAGCTATCACGCGCCAGAATTCGTTCAGGAAATGAAAAATAATGCACGATCATAGATCCAAATTTTGCCCAAAATTGGGGTGCGCCAAGAGGGTCGAGCTGCGAAACATGGAAATCGGAGCGCTAATTCTCGAAAGTGACCTATTCCAGGTCCAGACGAGTAACTTTCATCATTACAGCACAGCTCTGCGACGAACGGTTGAAGCGTCTATAGCTAACAAACTTTTGGGACAAAACACTCAAAAAATGGCCTTTCGAAGAGGGCCGACCGAGACATGGGCATCGGAGCGCTCCCATTTGTCGAAAGGGACCTATTCCAGGTCCGGACGATTAACTTTTGTCACTACAGCACAGCTCTGCCACGAACGGTTGAAGCGCCTATAGCTAACAAAGTTTTTTTGCGCGAAATTTCCGAAATTTTGGATGCCAATATCTCAATATCTAGTGAGAATTTCAAATGTCATGCAAGCGTCCCAGACTCGCCTCGTAAAACTGTTCACGGAAATCAAAAAACTTTTGGGTTTTTACTCGGCTTTTTTTCGAGTTTTGCTCTTGTCGTATTTTGGCAAAAAATAAACGACTATGTCCCAAAAAATGACCAAATCGGCCATAACTCTAGATCCGTAGCACCTAGACGAATTTACCTTGGGGCACAAAATTGCGATTATATACCACGTGTTCACGCCAAGTTTCGTCAAAATCGACAGCAGCGTTCCAGAGCGGCGACCCAAAAAGTGTGTGCAGAACAGGAAAAAAAAAACACCACTTTTTCGGAACATTTTCGGACATTTCGTCTCAATGCGCTGGACTACCGAAACGCGGGATGGCTTATTCGATTCCGGTTCAGAAGGCGTTTCTTTTGAGCTATCATTCGCCAAAATCAGTTCAGGCAATCAAGAGTTATAAGCGACTGAAAATTCTACAAACCGCGTTGAGGAAGTGGTCACATATTAGGGTTGTACGCTGACGCGTACACCCTGATTAAGGAAAAATTTGCAGGTGGCTGCAAAAAAAGGAGAATATGTGACGCTCTATTGTTGAAGTCCAGTTTGAAAAGGAGTGGTATTAAGGCCCCATTGAATCTATAGCCATTACTGCATTGCAGCTGATCAACTTCAGTTTGAACAAACCATGTATAAAATCCGAACCAAACGCAGCAACACGTCACATATTCGGCGTTTGTTGCGTTCGCCCGCAATAGAAATGTGCAGCAAAAAATAACGGCAACTGGAACTTACTGACATTTAGCTAGATTGAATGCGAGAAATCGGCATATGCCCATTGAACCCCCATGCACACATGTACGCACGCACGCACGCACGCACGCACGCACGCACGCACGCACGCACGCACGCACGCACGCACGCAGCACACACGCACACATTAGGGCACTACACAAATGGCTGATGGCACAACACAAATGTTGTACAAACAGTTCGTCATTGGGTGGATGGGAAGGGAATGGAGCAAGATTGTAGTGCGTACTGAGTATGTATGTCTTGCCTACACATCACCAACTGTACATCATCAACTGACCCACATGTCACAAGTTTTAGCATTGTGCCGATTGAGTATGCAGGGCATACTTTGACAGCGTCAGGTCCATGGTAATGGGTAATGAATGATAACGTCTTGTTAGAGACATGAGATATGAGTTGATGGACGTTTGTGTTTTGGCTTGACTGAGTGACATGGCTCGCACAAAAAACGCCGAATATGTGACGTGTTGCTGCGTTTGGTTCGGATTTTATGGTACATGGTTTGTTAAAACTGAAGTTGATCAGCTGCAATGCAGTAATGGCTATAGATTCAATGGGGCCTTAATACCACTCCTTTTCAAACTGGACTTCAACAATAGAGCGTCACATATTCTCCTTTTTTTTGCAGCCACCTGCAAATTTTTCCTTAATACAGTGTTTTTTCGTAAGATGAGGGTTGTTTCTGTAATTCAACACCTACACGCACGCACGCACACACGCACGCACGGTCGCATGCACACAGTGATGTAAAGAATCAAAATGATTGTTATGACTAGGGGGTCAACTTTTGTGTTTTAGGCGAAGTGATGCGGCGTATCCACATCCAGTTATGTTGTGAAGCAGCCGATTTGATGGTGTGCGTGCGTGCGTGCACATCTGCAGTGCCACATTGGTTCGTCGGAGCATAGTGGTGTAAAGAACCAAAATAATCTACACGGGCAGGCGGTCAACTTTCGTGGTTTAGCCAAAGTGATACGACCTACCCATATCGATATTTATCGATTATTCTGGAAGTGAAAATATTTTGGTGCGTCGGATCGTGTTGACTTCAAGGAATGAAATGTTCTCCATCGACGGGTGATCAACTTTATTATTGATGTTTATGACATCCGACCTACCAACACCGAAATATCGCCAATTTTCGTTATCGGTGTAATGGGGGGGTGTCATTTTGGTGCGTCCAATTTGGTCCAATTGTCCAAAGTGACCTATTCCACATCGGGCTGATCAACTTTGTCCTTTATAGCAAAGCTGTGCGATCAGCCGTTGAAGCGCCTATAGCTGACAAACTTTTTTTCCCAAATTTTTAATTGCCAATATCTCATTATGTGGTGTGAATTTTGAAAGTCTGGCAATCTTCCTAGACTCACGTTGTGAAACTGTTCACTAAACTCAAAAAATATTTGGGGTTTTACTCGGCACTTTTTGGAGATTTACTCTTGGTAGAAACAGGCCCAAAAAAACGACTATGTCCGAAAATAGGCATGAAATTGGCAACAACTAAAGATTGGTAAGACGTAGGCACTCGTGCGTTAGAGGGCAAAGTTGTTTCCGCGGATTTCATAGACGTGCCAAGTTTCATTCCTATTGGATGCGGCATTTTCGAGTGGTGGTCCAAAAACTGGGTGGAGAACACGAAAAAAAAAACGACGCCTTTTCGAAACATTTTTGGGCGTTTCCCCTTAACGCACAGTAATACTGCAACGCGCTGTGGCATGTACGATCCCCCGATGAATGCGCTTCTCTTGCGCCATAACGCGCCGAAATCGGTTCAGGCAATCAAAAGTTATAGGCGATCGAAAATCCGTATTCTCGCGCGCGCAAGTGCTCACATATTAGGGTTGTACGCTGACGCGTACACCCTGATTGTACGCTGACGCGTACACCCTGATTTGGAAGGTTCCAGATTTGCAAGCTACAATGTACCACGCCTACAGTATGCATTTGCATAATTATGCGGGAGCATGCGCGAATAACTTGTGACATCGAGCGAGTTATTTGAGCTGCACTTCATCCATCCACAGTTCATTTGCCATTTCCGAAATACAATGTACCACACTTACAGTATGCACTTGTGCCCCCGTTGTCTCAATGGTGTACGGCTATACGCGGTGTAATGGGCTGTCCAAATAAAACGTCCAGTCCACCACCAATTGGGAACCTCTCCGCCCATCAGACTGAGCATAGTATCAAACGTAGCATTTGGTTCGGTTGAAGTTGCACGTTTGAAACATTTCTTCCTTGGCCCAAACCATTCCTGTCTCCCAGATCCCAAAGCACTTAACGCAGCGCGTGTGTGCTGTCATCGCAATTGAATGAAACCTGTCGGTCCACTGCGAGCCAGACAGATCATTCTTTTGTCTTGCAATGAGTGTGGCGGTCAAGGTTGGGGTCACGAGAACAATGTGCATGTGGGATGTGCAACAGCGGATTTGCCGGCTGAATTGATGTTTGATGCAAAAAGGCAAAGAAAAAAGAAATGACCTTTAAAATTGAAAGAAAAGAAAAGAATTGACCAAAAGAAATGACCTTAAAGCATTTGCTATGACACTGTGGCGGCCATTCTCTGAGTCGTAAAACGTTCTCCCTGCTTTCGACTTCTCAGACTCAGATGCAATTGACTCAATTGACTCAATTGTATTTCGCCTTTCATTTTCAGGTGCCGAGTTCTCACTGCTGCGTACCACTGAAAGGTGCGTTCGCTATGGCGTCGGGCGGCTCCTCGCGGTCAACGCCCGCATAGACAGCGTGGCCGAGCAGTGCCCAGAGGAGCCCAAGGCGCTCATAACTCGGCTGCACGTTCCAGAGCTTTTCTGAATCGCTCGCGTAACGTCAAGTTTTCAAAACGAAAACCAGCTCAACGGGTAGTCTAAAATGGAAACATTTTCGCTCGTCTTACATGGTTCGGAGGCATCAGCTAATAAAGGAACAAAAATCCCTACAAAATGGGCTGAGCAATGGGACACTTCAATGGTTCCCGAATGCTTCCGTTCGTCAAAATATTAGTAATAGGGAATGTGAAGTCTTTAAAATAACACCACCTTTAAACCCCAACCCAACACACAGTAGACAGAAGCTTCCAACGTGCGCTTCCAAGGCACTACAAACGAAGGACTCGTTTAGGTGAAAATGTTTGTAGCCCCCCCCCCAATATGTATCAACGTCTTCTAACGTGCTTTGAACCTCTCTAGAATGGTAAAATGACGCATTTGTGGATTCTTTTCAGCGTTTCATGGAGATAAAGCACCGAAATACCTAACGCAATTTGGTCTACGGGCACCGGCCAGTGCAGTGGATGGGTGTCGGCTCGCGTTTGCGTGTCTGCCGAACACATACCGTAGGTACTTACTTCCAAATAGCGGCGAAGCTTGACGACAAAATTTCGGCGGACGAATTACGGTAGACGCAACAAGCGCTTATGCCTGACCTCAAATCGCATGCACGTCCGCATGGAATGTTTTGATTGAAGCAGAACGGGCTCCAGATTCGATTTTCAATATACGTAGACGTACCTTCGCGTTCAGTAAGCAACCTGGTGGATCAAATTACATTATAAATTGCTTCTTTGAAACATGTTTCGCAGCGCTCGCGGAAACAGCGCAGCACAGAGGAGATGCGTACGTACCTACTCATGTACATTGGCATGTTCGAATCTCATACCGTAAATCCTCCAATAGTGCCCCCGGGGCACTATTTTTTCAACCTCTCCTTACCCGGGGGCACTATTGGAGAGGGGGGCACTATTGGAGGGGGGGCTTCTATTATTTCAACCTAAGAATTTTGAATGGTAATGCTAGTTTTGCTGTCAAAATTGCCGATTTTTCGGTGATTTTGATCACTTTTGCCACATGTAATGGTTGATTTACCGTTAATAGTTGCTGATACGTACTATTATTGGTTAGCAGTAGTGTGTATACAAAGGCACATGGCACAACATACCCCTTACCCACGGGGGCACTATTGGAAGGGGGGCTCTATTATTTCAACCTTGCCATACCCGGGGGCACTATTGGAGGGGGAGGCACTATTGGAGGGGGGGGGGCTTCTATTGGAGGATTTACGGTACATGTGCCTGTAACTGGGGGGGGGGACAGTAAGAGGAGACGGGAGTGCTTCGGACCAAACAAGAATGTTTCAATCGTTCAGACTTCAACTGAACCAAATGTTTGGTTTGACACTTGCTTTTTGGCGTGCGTGATGATGTGCAAGAGAGGTTCAGTTGGACACCATTAGTTAGCATCTCGCAGCTGCTCACAATGCCCGCATGGGCGGCGTGGCCGAGCAGCGCCTAGAGGAGCCCGAGCAGCTGCACGTTCAAAAGCCCAATGACTTTGTGGTAATATTTAGTCAAAATGCACTGTAAATAACGCAATAAACATACCAGCCCATAGGGTGGGTACTTTTCGGTCAAGTTTTGCTCAAAAACGCTATACAAGATGCATCCATTTTCCATTTTACAGTACGTATTTAGAAGAAACCTCCCAAAAATTCACGGGGGTGGGGGGTTTGGTGAGGGTGCGGTGTGGGTACGGTTAAACCCAGAATCTTAGTGCGAGTAAGAAAATCTCACTCTCTGACGTCACGAGCGAGCCGAGCGATTCAGGAGTTACAGAAGGAATAGTGCTCTGGGGCAACTATACATATCGGAGGATTGAGAGGATGAATCTGCAGTCTGTCCAGCGTCGTCCGGTGCAGTGGCCGTGTGTGTCAGTCGGCTCGCGGTTGCGTTTCTACCGCAGTGACGGACGGATGCATATAAAGCAACGCGTTCTTCGTGATGTCGATCTGAATGCGCCGTGCGTGCTTGCGTGATTGCGTCCTTGCCGGTGCGTGCGTGCGCGCGTGCCGGCGCGTGCGTGCGTGCGTTCCGGTGTGTGCGTGCAGTGCCGGTGCGTGCGTGCCGGTGCGTGCGTGTGTGCGTGTCAGTGCGTGCGTGCGTACCTGTGCGTGCGTGCCGGTGCGTGTGTGGGTGCGTACGTGCGGGTGCGTGCGTGACTGCCTCTGCGTGCGTGCCTGCCTGCCGGTAATGCAAACAAACCCACTAGCACAAACAGCAATATAAGGTTGAGAGGAAGCATTCGACGGAGGTTACCGCAGCACATCAGAGCGATATAGGTGGCGAAAAAGGCAATCCCATAACATTCGGTGTGACTGGCGTCCTCGCAGGGGGAGGGGCGGGTGAAAAGTTACCCCCCCCCCTACAGAAGCGTTTTAAAAACCTTAAAAAATTTAGCATAAAGTATATAGGTAGTTACAAAAACGCGCCGCTGAATGTGACCATTATCGCTGGAAATATTTCTCATGCGCAGCAAACATAATTTGATATCGCAACTTTTGACGGCGGAAATCAGGTTTAAGCAGTCAAAGAAATATTAGTAAGCCGCAAGCATGCTCTAACTGAACGCAAATGAAGCAAACAAAGTTATATGAGTTGGATTGAAACGTTTAGCATCGTCCAAAGTTTTGAGGCATTGGCCAATAAACAAATAAATCAATTCGTGCATAAATTGGGCTGAATGAACAAATCGGAAAACAATTCCAAGAGGTTTTTGGTTTCCATTCCAACATCTTGTCATCAGAGACTATAGTGCACACCTCCTAGGCTCTGTAGGCAAAGGGCTCGTTTCAGTGAACTCTCAGCTCCCCTACCCCCTCTTACACTACAATATTTTGTTCAAGGACAACACAAAGACACACGCACGCATGCACGCACGCAAGCACGTACATGGCAATGATCATCAGATAGGGTCTCTGAACGATGAATTCGCTCACTCCCTCCACCTGCGTGTGTGCTGTCGTTGCAATTGTATGCAACCTGTCGGTCCACTGCGAGCCAGACAGATCATTCTTTTGTCTTGCTACATATGTGGCGGTCAAGGTTGGGGTCACGTGAACAATTGTGCATGTAGGATGTGCAACAGCGGATTTGCTGGCTGAATTGATGTTTGATGCAAAAGATACCAAAAGAGATTACCTCAAAGCATTTGCTGTGACACCGTGGCGGCCATTCTCCGAGTCGTTAAACGTTCTCCCTGCTTTCGACTTCTCAGACTCAGATGCAGAATTGTATTTCGCCTTTCATTTTCAGGTGCCGAGTTCTCATTGCTGCGTACCACTGAAAGGTGCGTTCGCTATGGCGTCGGGCGGCTCCTCGCGGTCAACGCCCGCATAGACAGCGTGGCCGAGCAGCGCCCAGAGGAGCCCAGGGCGCTCATGACGCAGCTGCACGTGCTAGACCTCTCCTGAATCGCTCGTGTAACGGCAAGTTTTCAAACGAAAACCAGCTCAATGGGTATGTGTAGTCGAAATTGAAACATTTTCGCTCGTCCTACAAGGGTTCTGACGCATCAGCTAATAAATGAACCAAAGTCCATATAAAATGGGCTGAGTAATGGGAAACTGCAATGGTCTCAAATGCTTCCGTACGTGAAAATAGTAAATAGGGAATGTGAAGGCTTTAAAATAACACCACCTTTCCCAACCCAACACACTGTAGACAGAAGCTTCCAACGTACGCTTCCAAGGCACTACAAACGAAGGACTTTTGTGCTAAAATGTTTGTAGGCCTCCCCCCCCCCTCCAATATGCATCAATGTCTTCTAACGTGCTTTGAACCTCTCTAGGATGGTAAAGTGACGCATTTGTGGGCGCGTTTCTTTTCAGCGTTTCATGGAGATAAAGCACCGAAATACCTAACGCAATTTGGTCCACGAGTCACGGTCCACCTGAGAGGGTTCTGAGTCTGAGAGGGTTCTGCTGAGGGCTCGAGTCGCGATCTGGGAGGGGCAAAATCAAGTGATTTTCATTCCTTAACATGTTTTTTTTCTGGCCAGTTCTTCGTATTGGAGTTAGCTGTTTAGCACGTCGGCATGCAGCTGCTGTCTCTTCGCACATACGGTGGGTGGGTAAGACCCAAGAAGGTTTCACACCAGCCCAAAGCGGCCCGCGCCCTCCGACCCTGTCTGTCGCTGGAAGCATTGCCGGGGCATGCTCGGCGGTGCGTCCCTCTGCTAACAGGCGGCGCTCGAGGGGGCTCTAGATAGGAAGGCGCCATGGAGATGGGAATGCTATGTATATGGGCCACTAATGGCTTCCTAGCGTTTGCCCCTGTTTCCAACAGCACCAACAGCACTTACCTGGGGCAGTATTGGAGGAGCACCAAATAGCGGCGAAGTTTGACAACAAATTATCGGCGGACGAATTACAGTAGACGCAACAAGAGCTGATACAGGGTGTCCCAGGGGCTTGGAGCCGACTTTGACCGCTCGCCACTCGCTTCCATGTCGGTCAATCTTCTTGAAATTTTGACATGTTATACCTTAAACCTTTATTTAGATACGTGCAAAGTTTCAGCCATTTTCCCCTTCGTGAGAAAAAGTTTTGGTTTTGTGTAATTCGCCTTGTAATTCTCGGTATGGGGGATCGTCAAAGACATTGTTTACTCTCAGCGCTCCACAAGCGTCGAAGAGTTGAAAGACGCGATAGAAAACGCGTTTGCCCACCTAGACGCTGACTTCTGCCTGAAAATTTGACGCTCCGTCGCAGACCGCTGTGAGAAATGCATCGCTGTGGATGGCGGCCACTTTGAAAACTGTTGTTTTTGTGCAGACGCAAATAAAAGTTTATTCGTTTGGCCGATTTGGCTAAAACTTTGCACGTATCTAAATAAAGGTTTAAGGTATAACATGTCAAAATTTCAAGAAGATTGGCCAACATGGAAGCAAGTGGCGAGCGATCAAAGTCGGCTCCGAGCCCCTGGGACACCCTGTACACACCTGACCTCAAATCGCATGCACGTCCGCATGGAATGTTTTGATTGAAGCAGAACGGGGCTCCAGATTCTATTTTCAATGTACCGTAAACCCTATAATTAACCACCCCCCTATAATCAACCCCCCCCCTATAATTATACAACCTCCCAAAACCACTTTCAGTTTCTAAGCCCCCCCCCCCCGATAATTAAACCCCCCACCGTCAGCGGTTTTAAAGACGGCTGTGACAAGGGGAGCTTGCCGGCTCTGGCTGCACGCTCCGCCGCGTCGGGTGCCGGGGTCCTGGAGTGGAGCCTCGGCCCACACCGTCGCGCTCGGCAGAGTGCCTGAATTCAAAGATTTTTTGGTCGACTGGGGGGGGGGGCCGCGTCACCGTCTGTCCGTCAGCGGCCGACAATCACTGCGACTCGCTCGTCTTGTCCAACGTCTTGTCCGAGGCGCTCCATGCAAAAGGTAACGACGCAATGCACCGACCGCTGCCGCTACGCTACTGCAGTGGGGGTCCACCTACAGCATGGTGTCTGAGCTCAGCGGCGGCCGCAAGTCCTTTCCTTTCGGGACGCACGGGCGAGGGCCGGAGTGATTCGCCGGCCCCGACACCTACGCTGGGAAGAAGAGTGCTGCCGCGACGCGGTCAGCACTGGTGACGCACTTAGGCAGAGCGAACCTAAGCCCCCTAAAGCCCGATTTATAACCATGGGACACGGACACGGACACGGACACGGACACGCAAATATCCGGCCCCGATTTATAACCATGGATCTTTTCGCAACGGATGCGGCTCAAAATTGAAGCATACAGTAAGAAAAAACGCTACGACAGTACCGTGCCTACACTAGTTTTAGAATTGTCCAAATTGTTTAAAATATCGGAAAAAGTGAACGTTAAAGTCGATAAACGGATGAACGATGACGTTAAACGGATCAAAAACTGTTTACCTATATCCGTCCTTAGCGCTGCGCTGAATTTGCGCCAGGCGCGCCATTTCAAATGTAGGAAGGGATACGGGTGTCCGGGGGACAAAAGATAAAAGTTGACTAACTCGTGTCCGCGGACTGTCCGGGGGACAGGTCCATGGTTATAAATCGGGGTGTCCGTGTCCCTTGCCGTGTCCGTGTCCGTGTCCGTGTCCGTGTCCCACGGTTATAAATCGGGCTTTACGTGACTGTGTGTGCGCGTGTACGCGGATACTATGTGGCTACTACAATGGGTGGGGAACGCCTGTATTTCCTGCCGTGCGCTGAGGCACGACAGGCGCCACCGACACCGAACCGACGCTGCTGACGAAACACAACTGACGAAACTCGGCGAAAAGCACGGAGGAAAACGAAACACTACGAAAAACACTCGAATGCAGGCTTCTTCTGACGGCCGCTGGCTCGAGCGGCGCGCAGACGAGGCAGGAGGGGCGGGGCAGGCGTGGGAGTCGCTGATTGGCTGCTTGACTCGACCGGCTGTCTTGACTGGGTGACCTAAGGCTGAGCGGCGAAGCGGCGCGCACAGCGCCAACGCAGACGAGCGTGGCTGCGGCATACGGGTGCGTTTTTTCGCGTTCGAGTGAACTTCGCGTATTGTTGTAGACGTATCTTCGCGTTCAGTAAACAACCTGGTGCATCAAATTACATCACTATCGGATCCAAAGCCGGGGGCAGGGGGGCACGCCCCCACCTGTCATTGTCGGCAAAGGGGGGCAAGGGGGGCAGGCGCAGGGGGCAGAAGGCGAATCGAACTAATTTTAAAGCGTTTCCTTTAGAATAACGCATCCAGAAGTGCAAAATTTTTGCCGGCGGCGCTGTAGGGTAGGAGTGGACGCCTGTGTTTGGACTAAGCACCCATGTTTTATGCCAGGCGGCCATCCAAAGTAGGGCATTTATGGAGGGTCTTCCTTATCCAAGGCGCGTAAGGGGGCGTACGGGATGCAAGCTGACAAAATCAAACAGGTTCGCAGATATTTTGAATGCAAAATGATCAGAAGACCATTGAAAATCCAAATTTGTTGCCTGAGGCGCATGCTTTTGGACGACGATTACCGTAAACCCTATAATTAGCCCCCCGGGGGCTAATTTTTTCGTTCGAGCTCTAGGAGGGTGTATAATTATGGGGGGGGGGCGAATTATAGGGGGGGGGGCTTATAAACTGGAAGTGTCGATGAGTGGGAAGATGTGTGGGCAAAAAGGCGCGTGGAGGCGATTTTTAAGGGAAAAAGGCGCTGTGCGCACACGTTGGTACACACTAACACACTCTCACGCAGTCTCACGTTCAAGTGACATAGGCACACTCGCAAATTCGCGTGCGCTCTCGCTGTACCCATGTATTATGCGTGCACTGTACAACTGTGCTCATGCGGCTAAACAGGACAATGAATGCATTGCACTGGTGGTCTGTACGATTGGGTGACATCTCGCCCAACGACATTTCGCCCAACGACATTTCGCCCACGACATCTCGCCCAACGACATTTCGCCCATGCGACAACTCGCCCAACGACAATTCGCCCATGCGACATCTCGCCCAATGACATTTCGCCCAATACATGTAGTAACTACTCCCTGCAGGGCATGCATTATAGATTTATCGTGTTCTGCACTACGGTCCTACGCGTAATTCGCTGTAGGACTGCGCGCAACTACAAGTATGAACGAGTCAGAGAGCTCATTGTGGCGTAGCGATATTTGTGCAGAAGCCAGAAGCCAGAATACAGATGATACAAGCCAGATGACAGAGCATTGTGGCGATGGCTTTAAAAGTACGCTGTATTGGGCGAAATGTCATTGGGCGAAATGTCGTTGGGCGAAATGTCGTTGGGCGAGATGTCGCATCACCGTCTGTACATCTACATGTATAGGTACCGTAAATCCCCCAATGAACGCCCTGGGCGTTCATTTTTTCGACCTACCCTCTAACCTGGGCGTTCATTGGAGGGGGGGCGTTCATTGGAGGGGGGGCGTTTGTTATTTCAACCAACGGGGCGCTTATTATCGGAGCCTGTTATCGTATGGGTTGGGGTTCAGAGTATGCAACTGTGCTCAGCAGGTACCGGTGCAAAGCGTTCATACATGTACCCTTTTCTCCGAATGTCATTGTGCGCTATTTTCATGGCAGAGTATATAAATAGGACATCCCACCTACTTCGAACTCGGGATGGAGCGGCATATGTCTAAAGAAAACGTGCTGACCGGCCGCGGCGCTTACCATAGGCTACAGTTTAGAAACACGTTTTCGTTTTACAGTGTTGCCAAGGTGTTACTCACACAGGCGTGGAACAAAGGTCACCACTGGCGTTTCAACAACCAAAATAGATAACTATTAATGGCGTCTCACTAAACAAATTCAACGGAGAAATCACTATCGACGTCATCACGCAACTCGTCATCATCACCGGTTTCGTCTGGCTCCGAGTCACTCTGATCGGCCTCAGCAGTGACACTGTCGCTTTCCTCGAGCATTTTCTTGAGAACGGCTAGGCCGCCTCTGCAAGGGCCGCCGGGTTTGAACGCGTGGATCTCGTCCAGTGAGCCATCGACGCCGTCCGAGACTCCACAGTACTTGAACGAGTTTCGAATTAGTTCAGTAGAGAGTGAAGCCCAAGCGTCGACAACCCACTGCAGATAAACCGAAATATCCGGCGCTTTCAAATTTCCTAAATTTGCGCACAGTTTGGAATGGAAATTGTAGAACTGCACAAATTCAATCAAACGGTATACCTATAGAGAGTACATAGGTACCTATGTACCAATTCATACTGGAAAATGCGTGTGGATGCATGAATGCGCTCACACACTCTTATAATCGGTCAGCAGCTTCAGTACCTCCAGCTGTTTCGGGCAGATTTGGTTGAGACAGCCACTCGTCATGGAATTCTTGAATTCTCTGTTTGAACGGCTTGTTCCAGCAAACATCAGGCGCTTGAACAAACTTCGTGCAACCGCCAGGCACGACTGCCGCGTCAATTCCTTTAAGTTGCAGCTGCTTTTTTGTCGACTCCGACGTATGACACCGGAACGCGTCCCATATTAACAGCTTCCGGCCAAACGAAAACGTGCCGAGCACCTATATTGCAATTAAAGTTTCGCGTTTTGAACGTGTAGTGCGTTCGTATACGTATGTACCTAGGTACCGTATGTACCGTTTGTTCATAAAAAAACGAACCAAATTGAAAATCGACCTGCCGGGTGGCTGGGTGTGGGGGGGGGGAGGAAGGGTAAGCATGCAGCATTATTGAAAGGGGGCGGGGAGGGAAGAGTACCCCCCCCCCCCATACAAGTGCAGAGATGGGGGAGACTTCTTATGTGTATGTTAATAAAAAAATGTGCTTTGTAATTCAATTCAAATTTATATTGGGCAACAACACAGTTTTACGAGCCCACGCCTACTATCATCCACAATACAAAAACGGCTGATTTACCTTTTCCAAAAAGACTTTCGTCAGTTCGTCATCCATCCACGTGGATCCATTCCAACTCAAGACAAGTTTTCCACGAAACTTCTTCTCAATGTTCGGCATTGGGCGCTTTCTGTTGAGCACAACAAACGGGGGACACTTGGTGCCATTCTCCTTGGCACAGAGCAATACGGTAATCCGCAGCTTCTCATGTCCCGCCGTTCGAACGGTGACGTCCTTGTCGCCACGATTGGCAATGCACGTGCGACCGGTGGGATCAAGCCAGACGGCCGTCTCATCGGCCGCATAGACTATAACAGGTTGACGATTCTATTTCCACAGCGCACGGATTTTGGTGAATGGGTGCATGCTTGTGTGCGTGCGTGCGTGCGTGCGTGCGTGCGTGCGTGCGTGCATACGTGCGTGCGTGCGTCCGTGCGTGCGTGCGTGCTTGTGTGCGTGCGTGCGTGCGTGCGTGCGTGTGATTGAACGCATTCCGCCAGCATGCATATCGAAACACCAAACATACAATTCCGTGTGACCTGACATCAAAAACATACCTTGGTCCTTCGGATACTTCTGAGCTTGTCTGAGCCGCTTGACGTGAAGAATAAATTTGCAAAGTATAGGAACCAAATTTTCCGGCGGTTTTTGACACTGTGTTGTGACACGTCGCACCTTGAGACCATTCCGGTCCATAAATTTTCCAAGCCAGCCGGTACTAGCCTTGAAACTGTTTCGTTCCAAAATTCCGTCATCTTCCAATGATTTTGCAATAGACTTTGCTTTTTTTTTAATCAATTTTCTAGAAATCCTGTTCTTCTGATCCCGCTCTTTTTGGACCCATTCCAGCAAAATTTCATTCAATTTACCATCAGTCAGCTTTCGTCCACCACCACGTACTTTGAATCGCTTTTTTGCGGTAGAATTGACAGACAATTCAGCCGAAATTTTCTCATAGTTCACAGCCCACTCCCTGACGCGTTTTCGAGCAATGTTATACTTTTTGGCCGTGGATCTCACGCTGTTGTGAGGCTTTTTCGCTTCTTCCGCCACTTTTCTTTTGAATTCCAAAGTATATTTTCTTCTGTTGGTCTCAGGCCGCTTTGGCGCTGGTGGCACGAAAACCTCTTCGTCTAGGTTAACTTCGTCCAAATTAACAACCGCGGCCATTGTGAATAAATAGCCGCTGGCCACTGCGCATTACAAAGCACAAAAAAGATGACGCAACGCAATGCCTCTATAGTGACCCGTACACAACACAGCGCATCCAGTTAAGACAGGTCGCATTTGAAAACCCTGTTCTAATGAACGCCCCCCTGTGCGTTCAATGGAGGGGGGGCGTTCATTTGTTCAACATACTCTCTAACCTGGGCGTTCATTGGAGGGGGGGCGTTCTTTGGAGGGGGGGCGTTCTTTGGAGGATTTACGGTAAGTATTCATTTATTTGAAGGTACATGGAACTACACTGTAGGTCGGTGTAGGCTATGGGAAGCAAGTCCAACTGCAGTACGCTGCGCTAGTACCAGTACCATCCACTCCGATCGGTAGTCTGATGCCTTATGGATCGCGCCAAAGCACTGACAGTCAAACCCACTGTGCCCAAGCACTGACTCACAAAGTAAACCATAACTCAAGATTAACAGCACCTAGCACAAATTACTTCAGAAGCTTTTCTTTCTAAAAATGTGAGTTGTAGACGCCTGTGCAGTTTCAAAACAAAATGACGTGTTTTGGTTTTTGCTTTCAAACAGTTTGGGACATATCTCTGTACTGCGACCGAGTATGCATACGTGCTATAGCGCGTTAGATAGCGCGTTAGAAGGTGATGTTAGTCCAGTAGGAAAACACGAGAAACCTTGACATGATTTCAAAAAGTTGTCAAAATCGACCATACTATTGACATTATCTCGAGATAGGGAACGCTAACAAAGGAACCCATTTAGGTTTTTAAGAGCCGATATGAGTCGCCAATGTCTGGCAAGTTTCATTCCAATAGCATAAGACGTTCGAGAATGGCGCACGAAAAACCTCGAAAAAAACGTGAAATTTTCGGAGGTATTGACCCCTTACAGTAAAGCAAGGAAACGCGTTATGGCGCATTCGATGCCCCAGAAGAAGGCGGTTCATTTGCGCCATAACGCGTCGAAATCCGTTCAGGCAATCAAAAGTTATAGGCGATCGAAAATTCAAAAACCCGCATTGAGAAGTGGTCACATATTAGGGTTGTACGCTGACGCTAGAGTTGGGAAAAATACGTTTTGACTTTGGACCAGCGTATTTTTTTGAAAAAATACGGTATTTTTTTAAAAAAATACGTATCTTTTGAATTTTTTTAGAGTACGTATGTACAGGTACATAGTAAGCCATCAGCGAAGTGTCCAAAGCTTAAAAATCGGTACATAAAGTAGGTCGAACGCTGCAAAACTGTGCAAGCACGCAAGTAGACGAGTAGGAGTGTTTGTGCGTGCGTGTGTGTGGGTGTGAGGTGAGTGTGTGGGTGAGTGGTGCGTAAGCGGAGTAATGAGCGACCAAGAGATTTGGTTGGCATCCAACAAAGTGAGAAATGGGGGCCACGCATCCAAGAACGCGAAGCAGGTCGACGCGACACTAAGAACGCGACGAGCTAACAATAGCAAAAGCTAGCCGAACCAATTGTTGGGTTCGCGTCCGCTGCGTCCAAAACCTAACGTAAGCAAACCTAAGCATCGTAAGAATAATGTGATGTCAAACAAATCGTCTTGTGGTAAGTCTACCCACTACACAACTCTCATATATGCTGTTCAATGTAAGGTACATTGACTAACAACAAATGTTTTATTATCTATTGTAGGTTGATTCAACAAAATACAGGCTTACGACTTAAAATTACGACTACTACCTTACGATTACGACTACGACTGTATTTTTTAAAAATATGATACAGGCGGCGGCGTATTTTTTGAAAAAAATACGTGTATTTTTTTTGAAAAAAATACGTTTGAAAAAATACGCGCCCAACT
>JASAMY010002851.1:0-21826 GCA_030248085.1 Paralinhomoeus sp. GSCO2_6 | reverse complement strand
CACACCCACAAATGACACGGTGGATCAAATACTGGAAAAACACAAACGTCTCATGAGCACATACGGTGTAAAACCTGAAAATAGAAACGTTCTGCCTATACTTTTTGCCAACCCGAAATTACACAAAAGACCACCAGCATTCAGAGCTATCGTGGCAGCCAGACAATCCAGTTTAAAACCACTTGAGAAACTGTGCAAACACTACCTAAGTCACTACGTTTTGCACTTTAAGCGGTACTGTGCGATGATAGCCAACAGAAATGGACAAACTCGTTACGTCTCAGTAAAAAGCTCATTTGAGGTTGTTGAGCAGCTGCGCACAATGACCAACGTGAAGCGTATATACAGCGGTGATTTTTCAGCATTGTACCCCTCACTGAAACACGACACAATTATGAGTGGCATTAATGGTATAATTGACCTATGCCACAAAAATGCCAAAAGCGACTACCTGTACAGAAAGGGCGAACAAATACAATATGCTAGACAAGGTGCCGGCGCAAATACCCTGCACAAAAACGAAATAAAACAGCTATGCAAGGAAATACTACAAAATTCGTACATGGTATTTGCTAACACCAAGTTCAAAACAATAAAGGGATGTCCACAAGGTGGCGCTACCAGCTGTGACATGGCTGATCTCTGTTTGAGCTGGTTCGAATTTACATGGCTGAGTCGTTACAGACTACGTACAAACCAAGCGATCTTTCGGTATGTGGATGACCTGCTAGTTATAAACATTGAAGACTTTCAGACGTTAGCTAAAGATATCTATCCTAATGAACTACAATTAAACGACACAACAGTTTCAAACCAGCTGACACATTACCTTGATGTCACGGTGCACCTAGCTAACTGCAGTCTAAGTACTACAGTATACAATAAAACTGATGATTACACCTTCAACATCACTCGATTTTTCAAAAGCTCGAGCAATGTACCTATGAACATGCCATATGGCGTACTTAAAGGTCAAATTATACGCATAATTAGGCTGACTAGAGACGAATCAGACTTTATTAGAAGAATACAATGTATCATCAATGAGTACAAAAATAACGGTTTCGAAGAAAACAGAATTTTGAAAACCATTATGTCAGTACTACACAATTATGAATATAAAATTAAATGCATGATACCAAACTTCAAGAAGAAGCGCATGATTAATTCTATGTTGAACAACTAAGTTCATATGACGGTTAAATCGGCAAATACAGTACATACGATGCAAAGAACGCACAGAACTACAACGACACGTCTAATGCAAGTGCACGATTTAATAATTCACGTTTTAAATTCAACAATTCGCTACAAGTTTATAGAAATATTTATAGAATATCGCAAGCTACAGGAAATATTTCAAAAATTAAATTATGGCAGAGAATACGACTACTGACGCGGAATTTCAAGCGCGGTTTGTTGACAAGGTGGTTTCTTTTTCTCACTTTATGTGGTCTGAAGACCCATGATGAGTCTACGAAATAATTGCACGATATAAAGGGGACGCGTCGTTTCTGACGAGCCTCGCGCGTCTCTCGGGTGTCAAGCGGTGGAGGCGAAACACCCACATTTGCAGACAGTACCATACAAAAATAAAAATTTAATTTTTCTGTAAATAAATCTGTACATTTTCCTTGAATTTACAAAAATACATATGATTTCTATCAATCGATTCAATGGCTCGCTATTTTCTCAATAGGGTTAATGTGCGTGCGAGCGTGCGTGACGGTGCGTGCGCGTCGGTGCGTGCGTGCGTGCGTGCGTGCGTGACGGTGCGTGCTTGTCGGAGCGTGCGTGCGTGACGGTGCGTGCGTGTCGGTGCGTGCGTGCCAGCGTGCGTGCGTTAGGGTGGGTGCGTTTCGGTGCGTGCATGCGTGTGTGCGTGCGTGCGTGCGTGCGTGCGTGCGTGCGTGCGTGCGTGCGTGTGTGTCGGTGCGTGCGTGCGTGCGTGCGTGACGGTGTGTGCGTGCGTGCGTGACGGTGCGTGCGTGTGTGACGGTGCGTGCGTGCGTGCGTGCGTTACGGTGCGTGCTTGTCGGAGCGTGCGTGCGTGACGGTGCGTGCGTGTCGGTGCGTGCGTGCAAGCGTGCGTGCGTAACGGTGCGTGCGTATCGGTGCGTGCGTGCGTGCGTGCGTGCGTGCGTGCGTGCGTGCGTGCTTGCGTGCGTGCGTGCGTGTGTGTGTGTGTGTGTGTGTGTGTGTGTGTGTGTGTGTGTGTGTGTGTGTTCATTCCGTCTAATACATATGATCGACGCTGCCAGAGAACTTGTTCAGTACTACTACAAAAGCGACCCAGGCCGCGAGCTCGAGCTCCGCCGGGTGCTCCTCCAGCAAGGCAGTGGACTGCTGTGACGGGTGGGAGAAGGAGCTGCGCCTGACTGATCGCTCGCGCGGCGACTGCCTGTTGAGAGACGGCGAGCAACATGCTAAAACGGGGGCGCCCCTGCGCTCCCACAGCAAGAGCTACGCCATTTTTCGTGTTCAGTTTTTGCGCACTCGCCGCCGCTCGCCAACGCGTCGGCGGATTTGCATCAAAATTGGTGGCTAAGTAGGAAATTTCATGGGCTACAAGATGGCGTTAACAGTTTTTAGCCGCTTTTGGAATTTTCGCGAGAACAGTCGCATTCTTCTGTCGCGGTGTAAAGAGCGCGCTTTACCGTAAATAGTCGGCCAGCGTAAAAGTTTTTATTAGAGGCCAAATTTAAAAATCTAAAAGACTAGGATTACGGGTATTGCCCTGAAGTTAATTTCATCCCATTATAGCTCCGCTCCATCTCTCACCCCCATGGCGGGCCAGGCCCAAAACTGAAAATCCACTTCTCGCGCCATTTGGTACCAAAACTTTAGACGTCCATTTCTAAACAAAAAATTGTTCGAATTAAGTGAAATATGGGTTAGGTATAACCGCCTCGACGTCCTCTTTCGAATGCCGCATAGCGCGCCGCGCTCCGACCTACGGTTCGGCCGCACGGCGCCTGTAAGCGGTCTCGGGTGCCAAAATCGACTAAAAATACAAATATTCGGAGTTCAGGTTCTCAGCGCTGGGGAGGAGATTCGAAAATCCGCTCGACAAAAAGTTTTCTACCTACCTCGACTACGAACCACAGAAATCTCATCGCTGGGCGATAAGCATGCAGACCTGGCTAGTCCAAAAGGTGTGTTTTTGTCCATTTTCTATTGTAATTGAAATATTTTACGTCTATTTTCTCACGCGTTTGTTAATTATATCCAAAACGTTTGTGCAATTTAGATTCGCCTCATCATGCTGAACAACCGGACGAGCGATTCGACCAGGTTTGGAAACTTTTTATTTTTCATAGTTTTTCCAACTTCCAGAATTGGGGTGCTCAAAACTCAGGAAAATAAAAAGTTTCCAAACCTGGTCGAATCGCACGTCCGGTTGTTCAGCATGATGAGGCGAATCTAAATCGCACAAACGTTTTGGATATAATTAACAAACGCGTGAGAAAATAGACGTAAAATATTTCAATTACAATGGAAAATGGACAAAAACACACCTTTTGGACTAGCCAGGTCTGCATGCTTATCGCCCAGCGATGAGATTTCTGTGGTTCGTAGTCGAGGTAGGTAGAAAACTTTTTGTTGAGCGGATTTTCGAATCTCCTCCCCAGCGCTGAGAACCTGAACTCCGAATATTTGTATTTTTAGTCGATTTTGGCACCCGAGACCGCTTACAGGCGCCGTGCGGCCGAACCGTAGGTCGGAGCGCGGCGCGCTATGCGGCATTCGAAAGGGACGTCGAGGCGGTTATACCTAACCCATATTTCACTTAATTCGAACAATTTTTTGTTTAGAAATGGACGTCTAAAGTTTTGGTACCAAATGGCGCGAGAAGTGGATTTTCAGTTTTGGGCCTGGCCCGCCATGGGGGTGAGAGATGGAGCAGAGCTATAATGGGATGAAATTAACTTCAGGGCAATACCCGTAATCCTAGTCTTTTAGATTTTTAAATTTGGCCTCTAATAAAAACTTTTACGCTGGCCGACTATTTACGGTAAAGCGCGCTCTTTACACCGCGACAGAAGAATGCGACTGTTCTCGCGAAAATTCCAAAAGCGGCTAAAAACTGTTAACGCCATCTTGTAGCCCATGAAATTTCCTACTTAGCCACCAATTTTGATGCAAATCCGCCGACGCGTTGGCGAGCGGCGGCGAGTGCGCAAAAACTGAACACGCGCGCCCATTATAAAAGCGCGGAGTGGCACCCCCCCCCCCTGGTCAGAGCCAACCAGCGGGCATCACCGCCATACCTGTAACCGGGTCTGGAAGAGTGGGGCATACCTGTAACTAGGGGGGGGGCACTAGTTTTCCAACGCCCCAACCCCCCCAGAATTTTCCCAAAGGGTTTTCGTCATGTCTAGAACGATAAAAGTGAGTAACTGTTGGTCTTTTTAGCTAAACAACACTGTTTAGACCCTATTTATACCCATGGAGAGCTACGACCTGTTTGAACCACGTAAATTTGTTTGTACTAAGATTTGAAAAAAATTGAAAATTTTAGTGACGTTTTCTACAGTATGATCCGAATAGTGCGAGCGGGTTGGGTTTAAATCGGAATGGCAAACTGTAGCACTGCTGGGATAAATGGGAGGAGACCGGACAACTTGCCGAGAGGCAAGAGCACCTAGTTTTCAGAAAGTCGAAAAGTCTGCATTGCAATTGCAGATAGAGGCAGATAGAGGAGACAGGTGGGAGGACGTCCACGTCCATGCGTAGGTGCATAGGAATGCACTGATGCGTCCTAAAGGCATCCACACTGCCCCCTCCCCGCCCTAACACCATACCTGTAACTGGGTCTGGCAGAGTGGGGGGGGGGGGGCAGCTGGCCGCTTGTGCGGGTGGGGGACAGCGGAGCACAAAGGGGGGGGGGGTAGCTGGCCATTGTTTGAGTTATAATGGTACTTTTTGGTCTAAAATGGGTATAAAACGGGTGTAAACAGTGTTATTTAGCTGTTTTATGGTCATATAACACGGAAAAGCACTGAAAAACACCAACAGTTACTCACTTTTATCGTTTTAGACATGACGAAAATCCTTTGGGAAAATTCTGGGGGGGGGGGGGGTCGGGGGGGGAGTTGGGGGGGTGGTTGAAAAACTAGTGGGGGGCCCCCAAAGCCCCCCAACCACCCCCCCCCAGTTACAGGTATGCCTAACACAGGGCCAAAGGCGCCCGCACTGCCTTATGGCACCATGGCTCTGTATCTATCTATAATCTCTAGCTCTATCTCTATCTATAAAAGCTCTATCTATAAAAGGTGAATCTCCAAATTGGTTCTAAAAATGCTCAAAAAAAAATTGGGCCCGATCCGTCAAGCCATAAAGGAGCACTGGTCGGGAATGAACGGACTAATGGATGGACGGATCATACCCAGGGTTGCACAATTTAAAAAAAAAGTTTTTTTTTTTAAAAAAAAAACTTTTTTTTTTAAGAAAAAAAAAGTTGGATTTTTTTTTAAATTAAAAAAAAAATTTGTTGGTTTTTGGGTAAAATTTAGCTTTTGAGTGGCAAAAAAAGCGTTTAAATGGTGTTTAGATGGTACAATAAGTAGTTATTCATGCATACACTTGCTTATTAACACCAAAACCAAGCTCTTTTGGGGTTCCCAACATGCTCCCAACATAGTGCGATACCGTACACGACCGTTTAGAGGCCGCGGATTTGTCACCATTTGACTAAAACGTTGCTAAATACACTTCTAAAGGCTCTAGGGAAGCACTATTAGTTGTGTTTGACACTCTAATAGGCTAAAAGTATCTTATAGTACAGGTATTTAGCACCAATGATGGCTCCTAAGTCAATTTAAAAAAAAAAATTTTTTTTTTATGCAACCCTGATCATACCGAATTTTTCCGTCCTTATATGAACTCGCCGCGCGTCAGCGCGGCGAAAGAATGGTCAGCTACCCCCGCCCCTTTTTGCTCTGGAGACCCCCCACCAGGGTTGCACAATTTAAAAAAAAAAGTTTTTTTTTTTAAAAAAAAAAATTTTTTTTTTTTAAAAAAAAAAAAGTTGGATTTTTTTTTTTAAATTAAAAAAAAAATTTTGTCTGTTTTTGGGTAAAATTTAGCTTTTGAGTGGCAAAAAGGCGTTTAAATGGTGTTTAGATGGTACAATTAGGTGTTATTCATGCATAAACTTGCTTATAAGCACCAAAACCAAGCTCTTTTTGGGGTTCCCAACTGGTTCCCAACATAGTGCGATACCGTACACGACCATTTAGAGGCAGCGGCTTTGTCACCATTTGACTAGAACGATGCTAAATATGCTTCTAAAGGATTTAGGGAAGCACTAGTACTTGTGTTTGACACTCTAATAGGCTAAAAGTATCTTATAGTACAGGTATTTGGCACCAATGATGGCTCCTAAGTCAATTTAAAAAAAAAATTTTTTTTTTAAAAAAAAATTTTTTTTTTTAATTTAAAAAAAAAACTTGAAATTTTTTTTTTTTATGCAACCCTGCCCCCCACCCAAAATCGACCCAACAACACCACCCCCTCACTCTTCCAGACCCGGTTACAGGTATGGAGTGTGGGGGGGGGTGGAGGATGGCCAAATCCTGGGGAGTGTCTGGAGCAAAAAGTGGGGAGTAGGTGGTCATTTTTGAGTTACAATGGCACTTTTTGGTCTAAAATGCGTATAAATAGAGAGTAAGCAGTGTTATTTAGCTGTTTTATGGTCATATAACACTGAAAAGCACTGAAAAACACCAACATTTACTCACTTTTATCGTTTTAGACAGGGCGAAAATGCTTGAACAAATTCTGAGTTGTTGGGGGTGTTGAAAAAAATAGTGGGGTAGGGTACCCCGAACCCCCCCCCCAGTTACAGGTATGATCACTGCTGGTCTTTGATCAGCGCAGTGCATTATTGCGAGACGGATTGTCTTCGCAGCAGCGGGGCGCTTCGTTTGGTCCTTCGTGTTCCGTTGGCCATTGATCGATGTTCCCACCCTTGAGCAATTTCTCCGGTCTCTCTTTCAAGATGATGCACACCCCCCCCCCCTGCAACAGCGACAGCCCCGTTTCCTGTGAGTCTCCCAACGAACAACGCCCTAGGCGTTGGTTTTTTTCAACCTGCTTTCACACTGCGCGTTTACCCGAGGGGCGCTCAGTGGAGGGGGGGGGGGGGGGTGGTGGGATGGCGGCGGTGTCTGCTCAACGTGTGGCTGGCATCGCTATGCAATCTGCATCGGTTCCAGCATTAAGCCAGGACGGTAGACGCTTGCGCCGAGCTGTCCGATGCTCCCTTCCATGGCCTCCGGACTCGGATTTCCAACTATGGGAGCCTTATCTCTCCATCTTTGGCCCACTCGACGGGTCGACCCTTGGCCATTTGTAGCGGTACCGAGCCGCCCCCCCCCCCCAATCCGCCGCCACAACGCGACGCCCAAGCCGCTGATGGTATCGACAGAAGCGGGTTCGCGGCGCCGCGGATCCAAGACGGCGGAGCCCCAGTTGTCGGGAGGAGGACACGCAAGACGACTCGTCCCCGCCCATCTTCAAGTACTGAAGTGTTCAACCAACACAGGAACGCAGCTCGCCGAGCATCTAGAGCGCTACCGGGCGTCGACTAACCCTTCGACTCTTCCCCCTTCGCTTTACTATCCGGATCCGCCCCGCACCAGTCGGTTGATCCCTAGCCAGCCGAACGACTATCCCTTCGTTCAGGCTGTTTGAGAGGGTATAAGAGCCTGACCCGGACACTCTCACCCCTGCGGCCTGCCCACTCGTCTGCAGCCACCGTCCCAGTGAAGAAAAAGAGAAAGACTCGGACCCAGTCCAGGGAGCGAGGAGAGATACCTACATAAGATGCTGGATCGTCTGCCGACGTTGGTGGTCGTCGAGGAGCTGTCGGCGCACCTGGATCTGATCGACATCGCCGCCTGCCGCCTCAGCAGTCGTAGGCTTCGGCAGCTTTTTCCTGCCGACGCCCCCTGGCTCACCGCTCTGGAGGTTTTTGTCTCAATGCGGCAATCGTCCATCAAAGGTGTTATACGCACGACAATGGGATTCATTCCGATGATTGTACGTTTGTGGTGGGTATCTACCACCACGCGTGGGATATCTACCGTAAACCCCTATGGGGGGCTAATTGTTTCAATCGAGCTCTAGGAGGGGGCGTAATTATATGGGGGCTAATAAACTGAAAGGGTCTATGTGTGGGTAGATTGGCTCGTTGAGGCCATGTATTTTAAAATTAATTTTTTATTTTAAATTAGAAAGGCCAAAAATAAAATATTCCCAACTCTAGGTACGAATACACTTATGTTGTGTGACTCTTATGACTCTTATGAATTAAATTTCTACCTTCTGCATGTAACTGACATTTGACTTGGTTGGGATTTAACCGCGTTACACGTCTGCCCCCCCCCCATAATACTAGAGTTGGGAAAAATACGTTTTGACTTTGGATCAACGTATTTAAAAAACGGCATTTTAAAAAAATACGTATTATTTTAGCGTACGTATGTACATGTATCCTACATCAAGTAAGCCATCAGCGAAGTGTTCAACGCTTAGAAATCGGTACATAAAGTAGGTCGAACGCTGTAAAACTGCGCAAGCAGGCAAGTGTAGGTGTAGGAGCATGTGTCCAATATGTGTGTCTGTGTGAGGTGGCGGAGTAATGAGCGACCAGGAGATTTGGCATCCAACAAAGTCAGCAATGTGGGGCACGCAGCAAAGAACGCGATGCAGAGCGCGACGCAGAGATTGAGGGCGCGGAGAGGAGCTAGCAATAGCAAAAGCCCGCAAAGAGCTAGCAGAATTATCGTTGGGTCCGCGCCCGCTGCGCCCGAAACCTGCAGCAAGCGAGATCGAAGCGTCGTAAGAGCATTTGTTAAGTTAGGTAAGTGAATATGTTAAGTAAAACTATTTGTTTTACTGAACATATTCTTACATGGGGTGGATGAAGGGGTGGATGAAGCGATTTCGATGAAATTTTAAACACTTGTAGTAGACGGTCTAACTTAGACTTCCTCCAAGTTTCAGCCAGATCTATAACGACCGGAACAATTTGTTTTGCGCCAGAATGTCGTGGCAGAAATTCTCTTTGGAACAGCGCGTTTATCTTGTAAAACAATTTTACAAAACGAACAATCAAGCTGAAGTCATTCGTCTCTTCAAAACGGAATTCCCAACGACAAAGCCGCCGTCAAGGCACACCATCTTGGCGACCGTAAAACGCTTTGAGGAGACTGGCTCAGTTGGCTACCGTCCTCATCCGATGCCAAAGCCTGTCAGAACTGAATAAACGGAAGAACGCGTTTTGTGTGTGATTCAGAATTCGCCAGAGAAGTCGACATGATGCCAGTCGCCAGAGAACGTACTTTGCCGTGTACAAATTGTTTTGTGCGTAACTTTTGAATAACGTGATAGATCTAGCTGAAACTTGGAGGAAGTCTAAGTTAAACCGTCTACTATAAGGTTTGAAATTTCATCGAAATCGCTTCATCCACCCTTGAGATATGCTTGAACAAAGAGCAGAAGTCGAGGCTTGCCCACCCTGTATCCCTGTATACACGGCATATGTGTACCCATCACTTTGTTTTTGCCCATAAATGGCACATGGCACACACCCTTACTCCAGGGGCACTATAGGAGGGGGGCATTATTATTTTATCGATGCCTTACCCAGGGGCACTATTGGAGACGGCTCGCTATTGGAGGATTTACGGTATTCCAGGTTGATCCAACAAAATACAGGCTTATTACGACTTTGATTTACTCCTATGACCTTACGATTACGACCTATGTTTTTAAATAAGATGCAGGCGACGATGTATTATTTCAAAAAAATACGGGTATTTTTTTCTAAGCACGTTTAAAAAAAATACGCGCCCAGCTCCAAGTAATACTCGCAGTGGCGTTGAGGGAGTGTCTCTGAGCATGTGACACTGTTCAGCACGCGTTCGAGCTGCGACTCTCAACGCGTCGTGCGGACAACCAGCCATATTTACACTATGGCGACGCGGAGGGTGTGCTGGCAGCCTGCGAGCGCCTCGTCACGCGGACGACGGTGCGACTTCGACTCGTCGTCATCCTGGAGTACGGCGCGCCCATGTCGCCTGGCGTCGGCCGCGCGCTCCACAGCCTCCGCGCTCGGCTGCCCCGCGGGTAGGCCTGCTGCTGCTTTGGTTGTCGCCCCAATTCAAGTACCGTATAACACTCTAATTTTCGCGTGCTGAAGGATACAAGTGGCATATCGTTTGCGAACCCCGATTAGATTAGAGCGCTCTAATCGAAATAGAGTCTAAAATCTGTCAGCATACGGGCCCAGAGGCGTAGGAAGGGGGGCTCCCGTTTTCCCCATTGAGCATATCCTCGGTTTTTTTGTAGCATTTTTGTAACAAGTTGCCTTCAAAGGACGGGGACAAGGGGCGCATGGGGGCGCATGTTAGTTCGACTCACTTTCAAGGGCAAAAGATGAAAAAAACGACGTTCAAGAGCCAAATTTTCGCCCGCGGCGCCTTGTGTCAGTACACTGTCGGACATACCTATAACTATGAAACAGTGCCAATTATCGAAAAGTGGGCATTTTCGGGGCAAGTTTTGATGTGTCTGCCACAATTGCCAGTGCTCTAGAAAATTTCGAACATTTGAAAATCCTGCGTAATATAACTGCAATCAACGCTCGAATTCTCGGTCCTTTAGCACGACACTGGCAGTGCTGGCCGACGCGTTCGACTTCGCGCAGATGGATCCCTTGCTCTATCGCCGTCCGCCGGGTTACGAAGAATGCCGCACGTCAGTACTCGTCCACGATATCGGGCTGACCAGTGGCGGAGCCCTCCTCTATCGCGGCGACGACTACGCGAACCATAGCACGCCTTGCTCGGCTCTCTTGGCTCGACCGCTGCTTCGGCGGCTGGCGGTCACGGCCAGTCGCGCCCCTTTCACCAAGTTGAGCGTGGACGTCGAGTTGTCCCTGGGCAATGTGGGCGTGCCCCTAACGCTCGCGATGTCCGCGACGCTGACGACCCTCTTCGTGCGGCGCTTTGACTGCGGCGGCCCGCTGGATCCCGGAGTCCTTCTGCCGCGTCTGCGCGGTCTCAATTGCCGCGAGATCGTCTGCGGCTGCCCGCCCACCACGCCATTGCTGGGCGTGAGCGGCCTGGCGCCCCGCCTCACCAAACTTCAGGTTGGTGTGTGTGTGTGTGTGTGTGTGTGTGTGTGTGTGTGTGTGTGTGTGTGTGTGTGTGTGTGTGTGTGTGTGTGTGTGTGTGTGTGTGTGTGTGTGTGTGGGCCGCTTCTATGATCGCGGGGGCCTCTCTCCTGGTCGCAATCGACCGCTGCTAGGGGGGGGGGGTGGGTGGGTGAAACCCCGTCAGCCCGATCATGGGGGCTGGCTGCTTTAACCTGCCGAAATTGTCACTGTCGCCGGGTTGGTTCTGCTGGCCGGTGTGCTAAAAGATTTACTCCCATGAAATCGACTCCCCAGGGAAGCGATATTAAGGAAAAATTTGCAAGGGGCTGCAAAAAAAGGAGAATATGTGACACTCTATTGTTGAAGTCCAGTTTGAAAAGAAGTGGTATTAAGGCATGTACCCCACTGATTTCTAGCCACTTCCGCATTGCAGCTGATCAACTCCACTTTGAACAAACCATGTATAAAATCCGAACCAAGCACAGCAACAAGTCACATATTCGGCGATTTTTATGTTCGCTTGCAATGGAAGGAAACGTGCAGTACAAAATTGCGGCAACTGGAACTGACTGACATTTACATAGATTGAGTGTGAGAAATTGGCACATGTCTCATGGAACCCCATGCACACGCACGTATGCATGCACGCAGGCACTTGCGTACACACGCACGCACGTACGCGTGCATGGACACATATGCGCACGAACGCACGCACGCACGCACGCACGCACGCACGCACGCACGCAGCACTCATGCAAGCATTAGGGCACTACACAAATGTTATACAAACAGTTCATCATTGGGTGAAATGCCGGAAGGGAATAGAGCAGGATTGTAGTACGTATATGTGCCTCCCGCCTACACATCGACATCACCAACTGTACATCATCAAGGGGGACCAATTGATTCTGCAGGAAGTTTAGCTGTGTCAGGTCCATGGAAATTGGCAATGACAACGTCTGAGAGAGATGAGATATGAGTTGATGGACGTTTGCGGCGTTTTGGCTTTGCTGAGTGAGATGGCTCGCACAAAAATCGCCGAATATGTGACTTGTTGCTGTGCTTGGTTCGGCCATGTTCTACATCGAAGGGCGATCAACTTTATTATTGATGTTTATGCCATCCGACCTAACCACACCGAAATATCGCCAATTTCCTTTATCGATATAATGGGGTGAGGCATTTTGGTGCGTCCAATTTGGTCCAATTGTTGAAAGTAACACAAGTCATGTCATGGCGACCAACTTTCTCCTTTACAGCGAAGCGCTGCGATGTACCGTTAAGCGCCTATAGGGCACAAAATTTCTAAGGAAATCAATCGATAATTGGATAAAATCGGCAATATCTCGAGATCGGTACGAAGTACACACAAATCCTTTGGCATGCAACATTTCCATCACTAGACGGTTTCACGTACCAAGTTTCGTCACGATAGGTCCTGGCGTTTGCGAGCGCCGTTCCAAAAACCTGGTAGAGAACACGAAAAAAAAAAGCCACAAAATTGGAACATTTTTGGAACTATTGACCCCTTTCAAGAAAGGAAGGAAACGCGTTATGGCGCATTCGATGCCTCATAAGAAGGCGGCGGTTCATTTGCGCCATAACGCGTCGAAATCCGTTCGGGCAATCAAAAGTTATAGGCGATCGAAGATTGAGATTGAAGATCGAAGATCGAAAAACCCGCATTGAGAAGTGGTCACATATTAGGGTTGTACGCTGACGCGTACACCCTGATTTTTAAAAGACTGTAAAATCCGCCAAACATAAAGTCGCGTTTGTTGCGTTGTGTTACAGAAACGGAGAGGTGGGGAGTAAATTTTTTAAGTGGGGAGTAGTTTTCATGTAAAATTCGCTCCCACGGGGAGGTAATTTTTTAAAATATGTAATCCCTGGGGAGTAGATTTTAGGGGGGGGGGGAGAGTAAATTTGTTACCACATCGGCAGCCGAAGGGACGCCCAGGACATACGGCTCCCAGAGGAGACCAACTTGCTGTCCAGTGTCCAGACAGCTCCGACCATGTCCCAGCACGCAAATGACGTCATTCGGTCTGAGGCATGCATAGTGCGCCACAGACACAGAAGAAGAACGCCACATGTTCTACAGCAAGGATTACCAGATAAAAATCCACTGAAAGGGAAGTATAGTGGGTCCCTCGATAATTGAACCCAGGACCTTGCGAACGTAGTCCAATTCTCTACCATTATGCCACCTTGCTTCACCAAACTTCAGGTCGAGCAGGTGGACGTCCGCTACGGGGGCGAGGAGGCCATCTCGTGGACCGCCTTTCTCGATCGTCTGCCGCAGCTGCAGTACCTAAGGAGCTGGAGCTACTGCAGGCCAGTCGGCTCCTCCTGGACAGCCAGCCAGTGCGAGTGGCCACCCCGTCGCCAACCGCTGTTCCTTTGTGACACAGGGGAACCGTCGTGGGCATTCACGGTGGCCATTGGCTCAGCTGACAACGTTCACAAGACCGTGGGAAATCCGTGGACCTTACGGCACTTCGATAGAGATCGCGGACTCTGAAAGCGCTACGCACCTAGTGCTCGAAACAGTTGGGGATCAGTTACAGTAGAGTGGCGTAGCCAAGGTCACCTCCCAAGACCGATTTATAAGCAGCCGTTAGTCTTCCGTTTCCGCGTCTGTCTTCCACCCCGTCCGTCTCTAATATCCATTCTAATTTTTAAATCGTGTGTATAGAGGTGCTTGCGCATTGATGATCTGCGACTACCATCGCGAGAATATCTTGGTGCCATCAGCAGTTGGCCGGTACGCAGTGGCGGATCCAAAAGTGGGGAAAAGGGGGGAATTCCCGGGTCATGCGCCACGGGAAGTGTTACAAAGTGTTGCAAGTGTTACAATTTGCAAATTTACCTACAGCTGTTTTTCTTTAGCTCGGAATCCTTTTGTTCTGTTAGTTTGATGGTCGTTTGCAATGTAAGAATCGATGAGTAGCTGTTAGAAAATGATGCGAAGAAGCCAGCGCATACTGTGGGATCTTTGAGAGCGAGACGACGTACAGAGTATTCTGGATGGCTTGCGAACACGCGGTGGAGCGCACAGTTTTCGACAGCCACTGTGACAATCACGGAATCACGGATGTCGTCCTTTTTTCCTTTTGAATACTTGATGGGCGCTGCAATACAGGAATTGACGGATTGCAAAGTCGAGCTTCATGGCCGTATCCGTATCCTGTCCTGATCAAGGACCCTGACATGGACTACTGGCAATCGACCCGTCTACCTCCAGTGGAGGCCCTCCAAAATCAACGAAGCGACAGAGCCAGAGCCAGGCGTCCGCTCCGCTAGCGATAACGACTGCGCTCCTGTTGGCAACGAGCGTGATCACCTCAGCCAGGCGTTTGGTCGAGTGGTCGAGAAGCGGCGACTGTTCACGGCTATGCAATGGTGACATCCAAAAAGCTGACCAAGACGTCCATTACTGTGACGGATGGGACGGGATTCGGCCACTTTGATTCGGTGTGCGTGCGTGCGCATGTGCGTGAGTGAGTGAGTGAGTGCGTGCGTGCGTGCGTGCGTGCGTGTGTGTGCGTATTTGTATTTTTGTATTTTTGTATTCACAACCGCACACACACAGCAAAGTCCGACAAACGGCGCGCGACAAAGTGTACATCGTATACACAAAAGAAACCATGGACAAGCGTACAAACAGCAACGCACGCGGCACAGCACATTGTCGATGTCCAACAAACCAATGCGGGGGAGCACACCACAGTACTAACTACATACATAGTGCAGCCACAAGGCGACAGGGCGCGGCGCCGTGTACTTCGTGTACTCTGTACAAGCCCAAGTGCGCGCATTTGTACAGACTCTGCCGCCTGCGAAGGTGCGTTGGCGTGGTCAGTCGACACTTTGGAGAATTGCTTGTTCAAGATTTCTGCCTTATCATTATCAGTGTACCGTAGCGTGCCATCATCACCTGTTAGAGGGGCTACATTGGCTCGAGTCTTCATTCTAGACGAAACGTAGCGCCAGAACTCCTTTGTGTTTCCCCTTTGGGCGATACGCTGCTCTCGCTGCAGATGCGCGTCGTGCACAGCCAGACGCGCTTCTCTATTAGCAGCTTTCCAGCGTTGCAAATCTTCCGCGTCGTTGGTACGCTTGTACTTTCTATGAAGGCGCTTTTGCTTGGTCACCGCTTTTGAACACTTTTGCTCAGATATGGGGCTTTCTCATTGGTTGTGCGCAGCGGAACAAAAGTCTCTATAGCCTCCGAAATGATTTCCTTAAAAAGTGTCCACATCTGCTCAATGTTTGTGCATGGGGCAAAGTTTGCAGCCCAGTCTATAGCAGACAGGTATTCTTGTATGGAGTCGTAGTCTGCGAGATGGAATGCGTGGTGCACGCGCTCGTCTGCCGGCAATTTTTCGCCGCAGAAGCAAATGCGTGCACCGCAGATGAATGTGTACCAACCGCGGATGAATGTGTACGTACCGCATATAAAAAGGCATGGAGCACAGATGAAAAAGCGAGTAACGCAGATCCGCATCAGGTGGATAGATATGCGCGCGGCACAGACCAATTGGTACGGACCGCAAATAATAATGCACGCGGCGCATAAAAAGTCTCCCACAGTTACATAGATGCGCTTGGAGTATGGGGCCTCCCTCCCGTTAAATACGTAACTACGGGGTGGCCCATTTATCAATCCGGGTTTTGAACGCTGATAACTGTGCGTACTCTAAAATAAACAAAGCAAAAATTTATGCACGATACAGACACAGGAATAAAGTTTTGTGGGCTGAATTTCAAGAAAATCGATAGACGAAGTCGCTCGTTATGCAAAATTCAAATAGTTTAAAAATACAGCGCAAACACAGACTAACGTTCCCACGCGGTCGCGCGTCCCAACGACTCAGCCGCGGGATTAAAATTCCGGACTACACTAAAAATACGCACTTCATCGCCATTTACGGAATTGTTTATTGTTTATTGTTTATTGTTTATTGTCCACAAACGCACACACTGTACACACCGCACAACAATGTGGTGGGGGGGGGGGGGCACGCAACACGCGACAAAGTGTTCGATACAGTGGCGCGTGACGAAGATCAAGTTACGAGAGGGGTGCAAACGTCACTATAGCACACAGTGGCGAGCTAAATACACAGTAGTTCACGACATACATACGCCTCAGTGCATCATTCTAATTACACAGCTGTTTGTACCGTACACGAAGCGCCTACCTACATTGCATGCGGTATGTGCAAAGCGCAAGTTGTGTGGACGTGGCTGGACGACACCAAAATGGTGATTTTATAATCCAACCACTAGGAAGGGGGACAAATTTTCCCGGATGAGCTTGTTTTTGAAAGTAGAGAGAGTTCGAGCGCTGACCGTGTCTGACGATAAGGCGTTCCAGGCTGGGACTACTCTACTAGAAAAGAAATGAGCTCTGTACTGCCGATGTTGCTTTGGGTGAGCCAATTTGAAATCGTGTCCCCTGAGGGATGATCGAAGGCGACAGGGCGCGGCGCCGTGTACTTCGTGTACTCTGTACAAGCCCAAGTGCGCGCATTTGTACAGACTCTGCCGCCTGCGAAGGTGCGTTGGCGTGGTCAGTCGACACTTTGGAGAATTGCTTGTTCAAGATTTCTGCCTTATCATTATCAGTGTACCGTAGCGTGCCATCATCACCTGTTAGAGGGGCTACATTGGCTCGAGTCTTCATTCTAGACGAAACGTAGCGCCAGAACTCCTTTGTGTTTCCCCTTTGGGCGATTCTCGGTCCTTTAGCACGACACTGGCAGTGCTGGCCGACGCGTTCGACTTCGCGCAGATGGATCCCTTGCTCTATCGCCGTCCGCCGGGTTACGAAGAATGCCGCACGTCAGTACTCGTCCACGATATCGGGCTGACCAGTGGCGGAGCCCTCCTCTATCGCGGCGACGACTACGCGAACCATAGCACGCCTTGCTCGGCTCTCTTGGCTCGACCGCTGCTTCGGCGGCTGGCGGTCACGGCCAGTCGCGCCCCTTTCACCAAGTTGAGCGTGGACGTCGAGTTGTCCCTGGGCAATGTGGGCGTGCCCCTAACGCTCGCGATGTCCGCGACGCTGACGACCCTCTTCGTGCGGCGCTTTGACTGCGGCGGCCCGCTGGATCCCGGAGTCCTTCTGCCGCGTCTGCGCGGTCTCAATTGCCGCGAGATCGTCTGCGGCTGCCCGCCCACCACGCCATTGCTGGGCGTGAGCGGCCTGGCGCCCCGCCTCACCAAACTTCAGGTGTGTGTGTGTGTGTGTGTGTGTGTGTGTGTGTGTGTGTGTGTGTGTGTGTGTGTGTGTGTGTGTGTGTGTGTGTGTGTGTGTGTGTGTGTGTGTGTGTGTGTGTGTGGGCCGCTTCTATGATCGCGGGGGCCTCTCTCCTGGTCGCAATCGACCGCTGCTAGGGGGGGGGGGGGGTGGGTGGGTGAAACCCAGTCAGCCCGATCATGGGGGCTGGCTGCTTTAACCTGCCGAAATTGTCACTGTCGCCGGGTTGGTTCTGCTGGCCGGTGTGCTAAAAGATTTACTCCCATGAAATCGACTCCCCAGGGAAGCGATATTAAGGAAAAATTTGCAAGGGGCTGCAAAAAAAGGAGAATATGTGACACTCTATTGTTGAAGTCCAGTTTGAAAAGAAGTGGTATTAAGGCATATACCCCACTGATTTCTAGCCACTTCCGCATTGCAGCTGATCAACTCCACTTTGAACAAACCATGTATAAAATCCGAACCAAGCACAGCAACAAGTCACATATTCGGCGATTTTTGTGTTCGCTTGCAATGGAAGGAAACGTGCAGTACAAAATTGCGGCAACTGGAACTGACTGACATTTACATAGATTGAGTGTGAGAAATTGGCACATGTCTCATGGAACCCCATGCACACGCACGTATGCATGCACGCAGGCACTTGCGTACACACGCACGCACGTACGCGTGCATGGACACATATGCGCACGAACGCACGCACGCACGCACGCACGCACGCACGCACGCACGCACGCAGCACTCATGCAAGCATTAGGGCACTACACAAATGTTATACAAACAGTTCATCATTGGGTGAAATGCCGGAAGGGAATAGAGCAGGATTGTAGTACGTATATGTGCCTCCCGCCTACACATCGACATCACCAACTGTACATCATCAAGGGGGACCAATTGATTCTGCAGGAAGTTTAGCTGTGTCAGGTCCATGGAAATTGGCAATGACAACGTCTGAGAGAGATGAGATATGAGTTGATGGACGTTTGCGGCGTTTTGGCTTTGCTGAGTGAGATGGCTCGCACAAAAATCGCCGAATATGTGACTTGTTGCTGTGCTTGGTTCGGCCATGTTCTACATCGAAGGGCGATCAACTTTATTATTGATGTTTATGCCATCCGACCTAACCACACCGAAATATCGCCAATTTCCTTTATCGATATAATGGGGTGAGGCATTTTGGTGCGTCCAATTTGGTCCAATTGTTGAAAGTAACACAAGTCATGTCATGGCGACCAACTTTCTCCTTTACAGCGAAGCGCTGCGATGTACCGTTAAGCGCCTATAGGGCACAAAATTTCTAAGGAAATCAATCGATAATTGGATAAAATCGGCAATATCTCGAGATCGGTACGAAGTACACACAAATCCTTTGGCATGCAACATTTCCATCACTAGACGGTTTCACGTACCAAGTTTCGTCACGATAGGTCCTGGCGTTTGCGAGCGCCGTTCCAAAAACCTGGTAGAGAACACGAAAAAAAAAAGCCACAAAATTGGAACATTTTTGGAACTATTGACCCCTTTCAAGAAAGGAAGGAAACGCGTTATGGCGCATTCGATGCCTCATAAGAAGGCGGCGGTTCATTTGCGCCATAACGCGTCGAAATCCGTTCGGGCAATCAAAAGTTATAGGCGATCGAAGATTGAGATTGAAGATCGAAGATCGAAAAACCCGCATTGAGAAGTGGTCACATATTAGGGTTGTACGCTGACGCGTACACCCTGATTTTTAAAAGACTGTAAAATCCGCCAAACATAAAGTCGCGTTTGTTGCGTTGTGTTACAGAAACGGAGAGGTGGGGAGTAAATTTTTTAAGTGGGGAGTAGTTTTCATGTAAAATTCGCTCCCACGGGGAGGTAATTTTTTAAAATACTAGCCGCTTCGAACTCAGGACTCCTGCTTGCAAAGTGCTCCAAAATGGTTCAACATCAGTTTGTCTCATGAAATAAAATAATGTTGAGGATACTCAGGTGTACAATGATGAATCACTGCACAGATGAAACTGCAAAGTGTTGGAATGCAGGTCAACCAAAGCAAATGCATGTCAACCAACGCATTTTCATGAATACTACAGAATTGCTTCTAACACCCACTCTGTTTTAAATAAATTTCATATCAACACACCCACGACGTAAATTGGAGACTCGTTTGCAGAAGTTTTGTTTTATTTTCTGTGGTGATGCTATGTGGCGGGGAGGGGAGAGCATATGCTTTTCGGTGTGTCTGTTTGTATGAGTTGTATGTTCAAAAACGTTTTGCTCTCGCAACCGTGCATGCATGCGGGCAACTCTGCATGCGTGCGTGCGATCGAGCGTGCGCGTGCGTGCATGCATGTGTCCATGTCCATGTGCATGCGTGTGCGTGCGTGCGAGCGTGCGTGCGTGCGTGCGTGCGTGCGTGCGTGCGTGCGTCGCGCGCGCGCGTGCGTGCGTGCGTGCGTGCGTGCGTGCATGAGCGTGTAATACAAGTTTTTATAGCGTTAACACCTGTAAAACAAAGTAAAAAATAATAAAAAGTTCTAAGTTTTTATAGCATAAACACGTGCAAAACAAAAAAGTTATAAACAAAAAAGTCACACGTATTTTTATGGCAGAGGTTTTATCCCAGGACCTCCAGAAAAGTAACAGGCATCATAACCACTACACCATTGATCTGTATGGAACTGTTCTCTAAACACTTCTGATAAGTCAGAAGCACGCATAAAATGTGCTGTATTATCATGATTTATCTATATTTGCATAACACATGGATTACGATAGCTTCAGTAGTGCCACTCTTATTTTGATGGTAAAATGTGCCAAGCAAGCTTCATACAAAATTTCAGCTCAAGCTGCATTGCAGACGGAACCCACAAACAGTCATACTACTGCAGAAAAGGATAATGCTATATCTTGTCATTACTGTAGCAGATTGGAAAACAAATGCCAGATTCGTGATCACCATGGTCGATTACATACATCCCAAGCAGATTTGACACTGAATTCGCAAATTCGATCAAACGCAATTTGCATATTCAATGCGTCGTATCTCGCGATTACGGTATCGCACTGGAAAACGGATGTGATATTCGTGATCAGCACGGTCGATTACATATATCCCAAGCAGAATTGACACTGAATTCTCAAATTCGATCAAACACGTATGCGAAATTTGCATAACTCAAGGATTACGGTAGCTATCGCAAATCCGGCCCCTATTTGACGGTGAAGTTTCCCACGGAAGCTTCATGCAAAATTTCAGCTCAATCCATCCAGCACAACTCTCTGGGCTGCGTTGCAGACAAACAAACATTGTGCTTTAGTAATATAGATGTAATCCCTGGGGAGTAGATTTTAGGGGGGGGGGGGAGAGTAAATTTGTTACCACATCGGCAGCCGAAGGGACGCCCAGGACATACGGCTCCCAGAGGAGACCAACTTGCTGTCCAGTGTCCAGACAGCTCCGACCATGTCCCAGCACGCAAATGACGTCATTCGGTCTGAGGCATGCATAGTGCGCCACAGACACAGAAGAAGAACGCCACATGTTCTACAGCAAGGATTACCAGATAAAAATCCACTGAAAGGGAAGTATAGTGGGTCCCTCGATAATTGAACCCAGGACCTTGCGAACGTAGTCCAATTCTCTACCATTATGCCACCTTGCTTCACCAAACTTCAGGTCGAGCAGGTGGACGTCCGCTACGGGGGCGAGGAGGCCATCTCGTGGACCGCCTTTCTCGATCGTCTGCCGCAGCTGCAGTACCTAAGGAGCTGGAGCTACTGCAGGCCAGTCGGCTCCTCCTGGACAGCCAGCCAGTGCGAGTGGCCACCCCGTCGCCAACCGCTGTTCCTTTGTGACACAGGGGAACCGTCGTGGGCATTCACGGTGGCCATTGGCTCAGCTGACAACGTTCACAAGACCGTGGGAAATCCGTGGACCTTACGGCACTTCGATAGAGATCGCGGACTCTGAAAGCGCTACGCACCTAGTGCTCGAAACAGTTGGGGATCAGTTACAGTAGAGTGGCGTAGCCAAGGTCACCTCCCAAGACCGATTTATAAGCAGCCGTTAGTCTTCCGTTTCCGCGTCTGTCTTCCACCCCGTCCGTCTCTAATATCCATTCTAATTTTTAAATCGTGTGTATAGAGGTGCTTGCGCATTGATGATCTGCGACTACCATCGCGAGAATATCTTGGTGCCATCAGCAGTTGGCCGGTACGCAGTGGCGGATCCAAAAGTGGGGAAAAGGGGGGAATTCCCGGGTCATGCGCCACGGGAAGTGTTACAAAGTGTTGCAAGTGTTACAATTTGCAAATTTACCTACAGCTGTTTTTCTTTTGCTCGGAATCCTTTTGTTCTGTTAGTTTGATGGTCGTTTGCAATGTAAGAATCGATGAGTAGCTGA
>JASAMY010003648.1:0-21823 GCA_030248085.1 Paralinhomoeus sp. GSCO2_6 | reverse complement strand
GTAGTTCAACAGTGTTCAAGGCTTTCTCTATTGTAAACACTGTTCCATTGCACATTGCGTTCTGCCACGGCTAAACAATGCCAGAATGGACAACCACCCTTAGAGCACTGTCTTGCTGATGAAGTGTAAACCGTCCTTTAGGATTTTCGGGTTTACACCAAATCTACCCTAGTAGAAGCTCAATAATTGGGAGAGGATTTAAAATAATCCACATGACCATATACAAACCCGCAATTTATCTAGAGTTTCTGAACACCTACACCTTGAGGGAGCCTTTTCAATGGGACTACAAGAAACGTGCTATTTACGGACTGCTTCGCACGCTTGTGGGTGAGTGTACATTTTTCTTTTAGCAAGTGCAAATCAGGTATACAATTTCGGCAATAAATATGCTAGGCGAAAGTCTCACGAATTTGCTAGATTCTAAGCGCCTGGCCATAACTGCCTTGGCTCAATTGCACTAGCTTTAGTATAACTGAAGAAACGTTTAGCGCATTGTCACAAACTGCATACCCCTTCAGGCATGACTGGTTCTTTGGTGTGCGCATTTCTGTTTCGGAAAGTGGCCCATTTGAGCTACAGCACCATCCTATTGATTGAAGGGTTTGCAGCTGGGGCATCTGCAGCCGTCACTGGGTTGGCTACAGAGACATGGCATGTGAGTCCTCTGCATACACTGTGTGCCTCCTACTACTCTGCTCTAGACCACACATGTACATATAAGCTTGAGCAACAGATTGTGTTACTTGAGCTCTTGAATTTAAATTTCTAAATTAAAACAAATCATTAACATCGATCAATTTTGATTGATTTTTGTGGGAGTCTCAACGGGCGGATACCATAGGCGAAGAGGCGAGGGACTCCTTTGGCGTTGACAGCACTGCTGACATTGTTGAACCAATTTTAAGTAACGTGTTGGGTACTTGTCTTGCGGATCAGTTCCCACTGAGACTTTCAGATTTACATGAAACTACCTCTGGATTTCATCAGTGTCAGAGGTGCAGCACTGAAAATCATTTTGGAACTGGTGGAACCCCAAGAGGTTCGTACAAGTCAAGTACATACAATACATGCTCGCTGTAAGCCTGTAATACCTCACTCTTTAACAGTACTGTTGATGATCTGATGATTTCCCCTTTAATCAGATTTGTGTTTGTGTTTGGTTGGTGGTTGGTGGTGGTGGCACAAAGCCAAACACCATGTGTTCGGTTTTGTGGCAACGTATTCGTGTGATATGTATCACTTTGTTGCTCAAAAGCACGCGTTTATTAAACTACTGAATCGTTTCTGAAGCCGTTATTGATTTTTTTCTTGAATCACCATGAACCCTCTATCTAGCCATTTCGGGCGAATTGTTTTATTGACACTAAGCACCCAACCGTTCACACTGTCACCCACTCACACGCCGAAATACCGAAGATTATGGTCCTGGGGATACATATAGCTCATTTAGGAGAGGAACGAACAAGTGTTTCGGGCGACAAATAAAGTCCAATCCCCTGGGGCAGCTAACGGTTGGGGTTTAGGAGAAGGAGAGGGCTAATTAGAACCGATTCGATATCTTCCGTCGAGTCTGCTAAAATCGGCTTTAACGCATTCATGCTGTACATTTCAGGCGGGCAAGGCGCTGTCCGTGCTCGCGGTGGGCGGCTTCCTAAACCAGTTTGTCCAGAGCCTCGTCCTGAACGAGATCTACATCCGCACGCTGCGCACCTACCAGCCCACCGCCTGGTTCGTACTGGCCTCCATCTGTTTCCTGGTCACCGGCGTCTTCATCTTCGGTCACGTGCTCTATCTGGCCGAGAAGCCCAACATCAAGGAAGAGAAACGCCGTCGCAAGGCCGCCCTTGAAGAGAACCGCAGGAAAAAGGAGAAGGAAGACAGGTTTTGAAGAGGCAGGGACAAATACGTAAATATACAAAGCAAACGCTGTGATCAATCTTGTCAAGCTCCCTGACTCGGCAAAGATGCGCTAGAATCATGGGACTGTGGTCTCTGGAGCATACAGCCCTCCCCCTCTCCCCCAAGAATATCTGGAAACTTTTCCTGTTCTTACTGAAGTGCACAAATAAAAATGTTGCATTTGTTCTTTTTGTGTTTATGGAACTGCGTCTTTCGCTCTTAGAATGTTGACAGCGCGTCGCCAGTGCGCGCTTGCATTCCATGAATGAACCCGCAGTCATCTTTCTATGAAACCGTCATAAAGGCTGCACTAGAATGACCGTACGCGTTTCAATAAACTGCTTTTATTGGCACGGTTGTTGGAGCCAGCTTAGGGGCAAGTAGTAGAGAATGTGCAGCAGCTCACTACCAGCATTTATATGATTGATTTGATGCCAAGGTGTTGATCAGCCCGGTTGTTTATTGGCGGTCCAAGACGCTTATCGATTAGAGCCTGGCCTGCATTAAGACGACTACTGTATGTTAGCTGCGCTGGTTGCATCAAAGCGGGTTGGCATCGGCCCATCCACATTACCATTAGCGCCGCAACATCGGTCACTTTACGCAGCAGCGCAATGGAGGCCGAAAGACGAGGCCAAAAAGAAATCCTGATTTTCTTCTGGACGATAATCAAGTCGTTCAATATCGAATACGCAATCACTTTCTTTCTCCTGGCAATGTCACTAACGTACACGTTCATGCCGGACGTGAACCAGGTGAGCCGTGCATTACAGTAACTCTGCATTTTTGAACCTACTATTGGCTGTCACTTCTGCTGTCGGTTTCTAGACTGTACACATGCACAGGCCATTTACAGAACAGTGCCCTGGGATTACCCTGCCAACTCATCAAAACTCAATACCTATTGGGATATTGCACTCATTTTCTCGGATCTTTGATTTGCTAATGCGCATCGCTTGCATGCGCATGCGGGAGCCCCAACTCCTGTTGCTCTTTAAAACTTCTTTCTGCTGCGTAAAGGTTTTTTTAAAGAAACTAAATCAAACAAAGGTACAACGTATATACGCGACTCAACTGACCAAATATACTGGGATGCTAGACCAAATCCACACAAGTTGCACCTGACCTAGGACGAACGACGGAAGACCAAACAATATGTCGTAGGTTACGTAGTAATTCAAACAAAAATTCAAAAGTCAAAACCAGGGGGGGGGGGTGCCACTCTGCCGTTTTGCGCGAAAAGTTTTTGCGCACTCGCCGCCGCTCGCCAACGCGCTGGCGGATTTGCTTCAAAATTGGTGGCTAAGTAGGAAATTTCACGGACTACAAGATGGCGTTAACAGTTTTTAGCCGCTTTTGGAATTTTCGCGAGAACAGTCGCATTCTTCTGTCGCGGTGTAAAAAGCGCGCTTTACTGTAAATCTATAGCCAGCGTAAAAGTTTTTATTAAAGGCCAAATTTAAAAATCTAAAAGACTAGGATTACGGGTATCGCCGTGAAGTTAATTTCATCCCATTATAGCTCCGCTCCAGCACGCACCCACATGGCGGGACAGGCCCAAAACTTAAAATCCCCTTTTCGCGCCGTTTGGTACCAAAACTTTGGACGTCCATTTCTAAACAAAAAATTGTTCAAATTAAGTGAAATATGGGTTACCTATAACCGCCTCGACGTCCTCTTTCGAATGCCGCATCGTGCGCGCCGCTGCGACCTACGGTTCGACCGCACGGCTCCGATAAGCGATCTCCGGTGCCAAAATTGGTCAAAAATACAAATCTTCTGAGTTCAGGTTCTCAGCGCTGGGGAGGAGATTCGAAAATCCGGCTCGCACAAACTTTTGTACCTACCTGGGCTACGGACTGCCGAAGTTTCATCCTTGGGCGACAAGCATGCCGACCTGTCCGTTATTTTTCCTAGCTTTTCCAACTTCCAGAATTGGGGTGCTCAAAACCCAAAAAAAAATAAAAAGTTTTCAAACCTGGTCGAATCGCACGTCCGGTTGTTCAGCATGAAGAGGCGAATCTAAATTGCACAAACATTTTGGATATAATTAAGAAACGCGTGAGAAAATAGACTTAAAAGATTGCAATTACAATGTAAAATGGGCAAAAACCCACGTTTCAAAACGGACAGGTCGGCATGCTTGTCGCCCAAGGATGAAACTTCGGCAGTCCGTAGCCCAGGTAGGTACAAAAGTTTGTGCGAGCCGGATTTTCGAATCTCCTCCCCAGCGCTGAGAACCTGAACTCAGAAGATTTGTATTTTTGACCAATTTTGGCACCGGAGATCGCTTATCGGAGCCGTGCGGTCGAACCGTATGTGGTGGTCGTATTTCGGTGCGCTGTTCTTCGCCATACTTCGTACCGACTCCCCGTGTTCCCGCGCTGCTCGTTCCTACCGTATCCGCAGCGGCGCGCACGTTCAAACTGTCGCCTTTGCACTTACGACCTTCCCCCCCTTTGCACCCGTGGCGTACTCGTGCCAACCGCTCACGCCACCTTCGCATCTCTTTGTCTTCTTCCCTCCTTCCCTCCTTCCCCCCTTCGTACGCCCACGCAGAGTGCGCTGCGCGGGCGACTTCTCCGTGCTATCGTCAGTCGGTTGCGTTTCCCCCTTCCTTTCTCTCTCTTCTCTCTTCCACCGACCGACTCCCGTGTGGTGGACTGTGCAGCGTCGTATTGCGACAAACCGTTGTTCGCGGGTCTCGCATCGCTCACACGACCACACGGCTGCACACTACAAACGACGCCAGTGCCGCTCGAGACGCCACAGCCGCTGGTTGCTCTTCGACACGCGTCGCCAAGCGCTGACAGTGACAGGGAATACACGCTGCTCTGCTCGCTCGCAGTCCTCTGTTAAATAACGGGAGCATCGCGCTCCTGAGAGCCGAGCGCGCATTGTAGCGATTCAGAGTCGACGACGACGTTGGTGCGCCACCAGCCCGCCGTTTCGAGATTCGACTGGTGCTGCTAGCCACGGCCAATCGCAGTCGAGGCAGACGAGGGCCGCTGTCTTCGACCTGCGCACACACGCGAGCCACAGGGCGGAGCGGTCGACGCACGCACTCGGCGCCCTGGGTCGCTGTGTCGTCGCCACCGCGAGCCCGCCCACGCTCTCCGGCCCCACAGTGGAGGCTGCACGGCGAGAGGCTGCGAGCAAGTGGACCGGCAGAAGAGCAGACGATGTCTGCGGTGTCTGCGGACACGGCAGCGTCCTCGTCGTTCCCTGGCTTGCCTGCAGGGGACGGCGATGAGACGGTCGCGCGGCGCTCGAATGCGCCGGTGCTGACTCGAAGTCAGACGGGAGGTGGAGGCCGCGCACCGAAAGCGCGGTCGGCCTCGGCAGAGCGGATCGACGACAGGAGCGAGCGGAGGCCCTCGATGGGCGGTGCCAGCGAAGGCACGGTGCAGAAGAAGCCTTTGACAGGCGGCACCTTTGACGATAGAGTGTGGAAGCCTTCGAAGGGCGGCACTGGCGACGGCACGTCGCGGAGGGCCCTGCGGGGCGGAGTCGACGGCGATTCTGTCGACGGCGAGGAGTGGAGCGACGACAGTGATCGGAGGGCCCTGAGTGGCGGAGTCGACGGCGATCCTGTCGACGACGCTGGCCGTCGCACGGAGGAGGTGCAGCCAAATTCGAAGTGTCTCGTTTGCGGATCGCGCCACGCGTGGCCGACGTTCGACGAGTGGTCGTTCTGTCCGGGCGAGGACGAGGATGGCGGTGAGCTGTGCGACCAGAAGCTGCGGCACAGCTGCCTCAAAAGGCGCATTGCCGAGTCGAGGCAGGAGCGGCTGACGAAATATCAGATGTGCGAAAAGCACTATGATATTGCCCTTCGTAAGAAGGCGGCGGTGATTGAGCGGGCGGCGCAGACGCGCCAGCGCACCGCGAGCAAGCGCACCGAAGCGCTGGAGCGGCAGACGATGGAGGAGAGTCGGCACGCGAGCCGACGGGTCGGTGGAGAGCGCGCCGAGGCGCCGCCGACGCAGCAGACGATGGAGACGCAGTCGCAGTCGCAGTCGCAGCAGCAGCCGCCACTCGTGGCTTTGGCTGGCAGTCGACGACATGTCGATTCGCGCACGGCTGGCCGCGCGCGACACGACGAGCGCGGCCGAGACGATGGCCGGCGCTGGGAGCAGTGGATGCAGCAGCAGCCGCTCGGCGGCGACGACGAGGAGCGCGTGCAGTCGACACCTTCGGTGCTCGAGCACGGACGAGGACAGCGGCACCGCACTGAGAGCGGACGATCACGCGCGTCGTCACGCGGATCGGACATTGGCCTAGGGCCTGTCACAGCTGAGCAGCTGCGGGCTAATATCAACGAAGTGATGGCCGAGCGCGACGCTCATGCCGACGCGCGGATGGAGCGGATCGAGGACGTTTTGACTCGCCTAGTCAACGGGCAGAGCGTCTATGACGGCCCCTCTGTGTTGCGGGCGAGTGCAGTCGGCACGGATTTGCGGGAGCGACAACCGACGGAGGAGCAGCGAGCGATGGACGCTCGGCGCCTCGAGATGCAGCAGATTCTCAAGCAGCGGCAGCAGGCTGAGTACCTGCAGCGGGAGGCGGACGAGCGCCTGCGCGCGTTGCAAGCGACGGAGGGAGCGACAGCGCCTTTGGGCTGGCCGCCAGACCCACTGGCTGCGACGGAGACGGGTGGGCAGACGGCCGCGGCCGTGGTCGGCGCCACCGCGTCTACCGTGCCGGCGTACACAACAGGCCAGGAGGCCTCTCGGCAGATGGAGCGAGCATTGGTGCCGGCCTTGCCGGCAGGGCAGTTCACGAGTGGACCGCAGTTAGCAGTGGCTTCTGTGCCACGGTCGATGGAGAGCGTGCCACCCGCTCTCGGACGACGCGAGGAAGGCCGATTTCGAGTGGAGCTGCCCCGTCCCAAGGTGTTTGATGGGAAGCGTAAGAACACGGACATCCGTCGATGGTTCCGTGATCTTGACGTGTACATGGAGGCATGCGATGTGCCGGAGGAGCGAAAGGTCAGCGTGGCGCTGGGCTACCTTGACGAGTTGGCCGGAGATTATGCGCACACTCAGCTCGCTGAAGCTGAGGGGGTGCTGGCATACGTCGAGTTCAAGGACCGGATCATCAAGCAGTTCGACTCACAGCTGCAGCCGTATTACTACATGAGCGCGTATACGGCAGCGCTGTGGGATCCACAATCGGAGAACATCGGTGACTTCACAGCACGCGTGCTGGGTTACCTCCGACTTGGCTTTCCCGACATGTCGATGGAGCAGCGCGAGAACATGGTTCTCATGAAACTGCACCAGCAGTTGCCTGTGGAGGAGACGCGCATCCTGACGTCCAGCGCGCAGCCATTCGCAACGCAGATCAACTGGTTGCGCACGGAGTACCAGCGCAAGGCGCTGCTTCTCGAGAGGAAGGCGCCAACGAGGAGCGAGGAGAATTGCCTACCGAACGGGCCATATGCGCCGCCGTTCGGGCGTGGAGACGGAGACCCATTCGGCAACCCGAATCGAGGCTTCCAGCCGTTCAGAGGGAACGGGCGTGGCCGCGGAGGACGAATGCGCGCCATGCGTGGCCATTACTCGGATAGCCGACCCTATTACGGTGGCTATGAGGACGAGGCCTTTCACTACAATGGACACGGATCAATGTCGCCACCTGGCCAGTGGGGCAGTTCCTGGCAGTCGCCTGTCACGCCCCAGTGGGCAGCGCAGCCGCGTTGTGACGACAACAGGCGACCACCCCCTCAAGTCAGCTTTGTGCCGACTTTGTCAGGGAGCAAGGACCAGCAGTACGGAGAGACGATGGCGCAGACGCAGGCGAGACCCACACTGGGCTCAGCCGTGCCGACCTCAGCAGCGCCGCAAGTGGCAGCCAGCACTCCCATTGTCACTTTCCCACCGGAGCCCGGACGACTCTCATTTTTGCACACCCTGTGCGCGCCAGCGGCAGCGGTGGGTGCACCAGCAGTAGTACCGACGCTGTCTGGCGAACGTCAGCAGCCCAGGAGAAAGAAAGGATCGCTCAAGGAGGGTGACATTGTCAAGTGGCGGTTGCGAGACGGCAGCGGATGGGCCCATCAAAGGCCGCATTTGGTTGTCGCGTTCTCACCTGAAGGATGCCCGCTCATTCGACCGCTGGACGAGGAGTCGGCCATCGCCAGGCCGGTGGGCAGGAAGCGCCTGCGACGGCTTCCCCCGACTTCGACGCTTGGTAGCGCCGGGGACGGTGGGCAACGCCTTGAAGGCGTGCCGGGCGACCTGCAGATGGAGATGCGAATCCAGGACAAGGGCAGTTGCGCCGATCGCAACGGTGGTGAGCCAGTTGTGCGCTCGGACTTTGTTGACATGCGATTGCGCTTGATCGACAAACGTGTGTCCGAGATCGAGGAGGAGCTGCTTCGTGGCAAGGAGATGCAGTACATCGGCAGCAGCACTGGTGGCATCGGCGCAAGCAGTCACGACGCATCCAGACCGCTGATCAAGAACTACTACCTCGACCCGCTTCTCCACCATCTCAGCGACACAAGCAAGGGCCACGCTGGGATGAAGACTTCACTGGCCGCCAAGTCGACCGACGACGCCGCCGGGCCCGAGCCGTACAAGTAGGGCGACAAGACGACGGCCGAGCTGCGGACGACTTCCAATCCCTGCTGCTCGTGCTCTCTCTCCCTCTCTATTTCGTCGCCCCTTCGAAATGTCACCTGCCTCTCCCCCTTTGCCGGTGACATACTGCCGACTTTGAGTTTTGTTTTTGCGTACGATTTTGGGGCGTGCCGATGCGTGGCCTTGCCGTAGGAAGGCCAGGTGTGCCGGGGACCTGTGGTGGTCGTATTTCGGTGCGCTGTTCTTCGCCATACTTCGTACCGACTCCCCGTGTTCCCGCGCTGCTCGTTCCTACCGTATCCGCAGCGGCGCGCACGTTCAAACTGTCGCCTTTGCACTTACGACCTTCCCCCCCTTTGCACCCGTGGCGTACTCGTGCCAACCGCTCACGCCACCTTCGCATCTCTTTGTCTTCTTCCCTCCTTCCCTCCTTCCCCCCTTCGTACGCCCACGCAGAGTGCGCTGCGCGGGCGACTTCTCCGTGCTATCGTCAGTCGGTTGCGTTTCCCCCTTCCTTTCTCTCTCTTCTCTCTTCCACCGACCGACTCCCGTGTGGTGGACTGTGCAGCGTCGTATTGCGACAAACCGTTGTTCGCGGGTCTCGCATCGCTCACACGACCACACGGCTGCACACTACAAACGACGCCAGTGCCGCTCGAGACGCCACAGCCGCTGGTTGCTCTTCGACACGCGTCGCCAAGCGCTGACAGCGACAGGGAGTACACGCTGCTCTGCTCGCTCGCAGTCCTCTGTTAAATAACGGGAGCATCGCGCTCCTGAGAGCCGAGCGCGCATTGTAGCGATTCAGAGTCGACGACGACGTTGGTGCGCCACCAGCCCGCCGTTTCGAGATTCGACTGGTGCTGCTAGCCACGGCCAATCGCAGTCGAGGCAGACGAGGGCCGCTGTCTTCGACCTGCGCACACACGCGAGCCACAGGGCGGAGCGGTCGACGCACGCACTCGGCGCCCTGGGTCGCTGTGTCGTCGCCACCGCGAGCCCGCCCACGCTCTCCGGCCCCACAGTAGGTCGCAGCGGCGCGCACGATGCGGCATTCGAAAGAGGACGTCGAGGCGGTTATAGGTAACCCATATTTCACTTAATTTGAACAATTTTTTGTTTAGAAATGGACGTCTAAAGTTTTGGTACCAAACGGCGCGAAAAGGGGATTTTAAGTTTTGGGCCTGGCCCGCCATGTGGGTGCGTGCTGGAGCGGAGCTACAATGGGATGAAATTAACTTCAGGGCAATACCCGTAATCCTAGTCTTTTAGATTTTTAAATTTGGCCTTTAATAAAAACTTTTACGCTGGCTATAGATTTACGGTAAAGCGCGCTTTTTACACCGCGACAGAAGAATGCCACTGTTCTCGCGAAAATTCCAAAAGCGGCTAAAAACTGTTAACGCCATCTTGTAGCCCGTGAAATTTCCTACTTAGCCACCAATTTTGAAGCAAATCCGCCAGCGCGTTGGCGAGCGGCGGCGAGTGCGCAAAAACTTTTCGCGCGCGCCCATTATAAAAGCGCGGAGTGGCACCCCCCCCCCGGTCAAAACCGACCGCTTGCGTTGTCTTGCAGGACCGCTTCAAGGTCCTCTACGCCAAGGAGATCTCCAACCTGAGCTACGCCCAGTCTGAGATCCTCTTGGGAGAGTCTCTAGGCCAGCTGAGTAAGATCAGCGGCGCCCTGGGACAACCTGCCAACTTCATACTCACACTGATCTTTGGTGCTGTTATCAGTCAATCAATCAATCAATAGTAAAGGCACAAGTTGCAGATGCATCGCATTGTGTGACTGTATCACTGCCCAGGAACAGGCGTACAGATTTCGCTCTGAAAGCTATGAAGCCACTATGTGGCATTCTGTCCAAGGTAGGTATACATACTCGCTCCAGCCCAGCGTCATCGGCGGGTTTCGAACCAGCGACCTTGCGATTATTGGCCCATGCCCCTATCCACTGAGCCACATAGCAGTGTTCCACTGCTTTATCGAAATCCGTTCTTATACACACACATTCCACAGCACACTGCAGGCTCTCTCTCGGACCAGGTTGGCAGGACGCCATTCGTGTTGCTCTGCCACTCGGCCATCATCATCATGCTGGCCATGTCACAGTTGGTGGGCACCTACAACGTGGCCGTGCCCCTCGTCTTCATGTACAGCATCGCACTGGTGGGCTCGGTGGCCAGGGCCAACTTTCCCTCGTCAACAGCGTATATCAACGACCAGTGCTATGACAGGCCCACCCATCTCTTCCCAAGGATCAACTTGGCCTGTGAGTGCCTCTGAACGAGACTTGCACATGTACACTCTGCATGCATGTGGACATGTGAATCAATGCACTGTACAATACCTCCTCCAACCAATGTTGTTTTTGGATTAGCGGCAACGCTAGGAGGAGGCCGTCAATGGCCCATGTAGCATACCCATATCCATGACGCCTTCCTGTCTAGAGCCGCGCAATCAGCCAAAGACTTTCGGAAGAGCGCCATCTATAATCTAGGGCAGCGATGGCACGAGAAAATCCATCGAAAGGGAAGTCCTCGGTCTAGTGGGTCCATCAAGAATCGAACCCACGACCTCCCGCGCAAGAGGCCGATTCTTCACCACTAGGCCATGGCGCTGCCCCCTCCAACCAATAGTGGTTCATTCAGTTTAGTTGCATGGGCCAGAATAGTTTGCAGCCTCTCTTTTCACGAGTCTACTGGGGGATGGGTCTCTACTGAATAGAACTCAGCACTGAACCTGCGCATGGTACATCATTTTTCAGCGTTCATGTATTCCGTCGGCAGTTTATTGGCACAGGTCTTTGCCGCGTTCCTCATTCCACTCATACCACTGAGTTTCCTGACGCCAGCGCCTCATCACACGGCGTTATTGTCCGCCGTCTTCATTATGGTGCTTAGCTTCGTCTATTCGATCACTTCGCTGCCTGCTATTAGGCCGCCTATTGTAGGACACAAGTGAGTGAAGTTGTCTTTGCGTTTAGCCGATTTGCAATGCATCCAAATTACCATAAGCTCTCTAATTAGCCACTCGCTCATGTTCAGGCTTGGACACAATAAAATGTTTTTCTCAAAAAGCTAAAAAAGTTGTGTTTTTTTAACTGGAATTTTTGTAAATTAAAAAACTTTGTCAAATTTATCCAAAGTGCTAAAAAGAGGAAAAAACGATGGTTTTAGTGCGTCTAAACCTCATATATACATACTTAGTAGCAGCCTGGATGAGCTAAATAACCATAATTAGCACTATTTGAGGTGTTCCAGGCGCTGTCTAACCAAATTCTCGATAGTCCTAGTCGTAGTCCGATTGATTGATTTACCTTGATTGTCCATTGATTTACCTTTCAAAACGGCCTCTGGAAACATTCAATAAAAATTGTTTCTTAAAAAAAGTTTCTTTAATTAAAAGAGAATGAAATTTTTTTTACCCAAGCCTGCTTATGTTAGCCCCTCCCCTAATATTGGAGGAAGGCATTATGAGAGAGGGGGCACGGTTAGCGGACTTATGGTAGCTATGTGGAATTGCCTCAGCAGATGACTCTTCAGGGGCGACGCACGAGAAGCACAGCCATGGTGGAAGCAGACGTTCGGTCACATCACCGGCTCTGTTCAGACCGTTGTGCGCAAACGGAAGCGTTACCGAAGAACGTTGCTGATTTTGGTCATCATTTACACGGTCTCCAGCGGATTTGCTGATGGATTTGAAGAACGTAAGCCATTTTCCAGGGTGATTCCATGGAGGTGATACTGTAAATCCTCCAATAGTGCCCTGGGTACAGAGAGGTTGCAAAAATGCCCCCACATTGTGCCCCCCCCCCCCGGTAAGGGGAGGCACTATAGTGCTCCAGGGGCACGGTCCCTGGGGGATTTACGGTAACACTTTCATGCAAACATCGTGAGAACAAAAGTCTGTCAGTCTTCAGACTGTTGACCCTGCTGTATTGCTGGCTCACCACACAGAGTAGACACTTTCCCAAGGATGAGTGCGTTTGCAATACAGTTCGCGATGCTGAAGGTGTTGTATGTACTTGGCTTCGAGTACTAGATAATGTTTCTTTTTAGAGTTTCTAAACATTTACACGCTGAGAGAGCCTTTCAAATGGAACTACAAGACTCGAGCACGATATGGAATGGTACGAACGCTCGTTGGTGAGGTGTTTTCTGAATGCTAATGATATTTGTTTTGTAATTAAACAATTTAAATTCCATGCTCTTTTTAATTTTGTTCAATTTTTTTACTATCCGTTTTGATACTCTATGGTTAAATGAATTTAATATCCAATTTTGTAGTACATCAACACCGACTCTTGCACAGAGCAAAAATAAATCGTACATAGTATCGAGTACCTGGCCTGATGGTATGTGGCAGCAGTGCACCAACTTTTAGGAATGACTGGTTCGGTGGTCTGCGCGTTTGTGTTTCGCAAACTGATTGCGTTGAACTACAGTACTATTCTATTACTACAAGGCCTAGCGGCTGGCGGTTCCGCAGCGGTAGCTGGTTTGGCCACCCAGACGTGGCATGTAAGTTGCCCACTTCCAATGACAAGCAAGCTGCCAAGCAAACAGGTACCGGCAGGCTAATCTTATCTAGCTGCTTTTCAGATTTACTTGAAGCTTCCTCTGGACTTCATAACCGTAAAGGGGGCAGACGCGAAAATCATCTTGGAATTGGTGGATCCACAAGAGGTGTTTTGTTCTGTATGCATTTGCTCCAAACCACTGCTCTTCCATTGGTCCAGGCTGGCAAGGCAATATCCGCATTCACGGTGGGCTATTTTGTGAACCAGTTCGTCCAGAGCTGGGTCTTGAACGAGATCTACATCCGGACGTTGGCCAGCTACCAGCCCACCGCATGGTTCGTCCTCTCCGCCATCTGTTTCGTCGTCACGGCTTCTTGGGTGGTGGGGCACCTGCTGTACCTGTCCGAAAAGCCCAAGATCAGAGATGAAAAGCTGCGCAGAAAGGCCGCACTGGAGAAGATGGAGAGAGACAAGGAGAAAGTTGGGAGAGTGTAGAGGCAGTAGGTACATACCTATTCCCTCACTGTCTGACGACGCTTTGCGGCTCTGCACTGAAATGAGGCGCCTGGCTCAAATAAACGGAAAACTCGCTTTGTTTCGTGCTTTTCGTGTCGTGGTTGTCGGCGTCGTCATTAGCTATTTTTCAATAGTGGCAATAATGCCGACGCAGTGATGAGCGTCGAACCTTTCTTTGTGTGTGGACCGCTTCTGCGATCGCGGGGTCTTTTCTCTGGTCACACACGCGCTCACATTCTGTGAATAAACCCGCCGTCATCTTTCTATGAAACGTCGTTATTCCCTTACATAACATTGCCTATGACGCGCAACCAATGATGAGCTAACATGTACATACCTCGCTCTCGTAGGCAACAGTTGGCACCCACTCAAGGGAGACTGCGTGCAATTTCTGATAGCGCGGAGGAACAGAGACCGACAACGTTGGTAGCTCGCAGGCCACAATGTAGCGCAAGCACAGCGCACAGGTACAGTTATGTATGTAGGTGTGCACGTACCGCTGCGTTTATGGAATCGCATCTTCCGAAGGCGACACAGGCTCTTTCGCTGATAGTGACGGAAGCTGGCGGGCTGCTAGCGTGTACACTAGTCGTTGCAGTCTACAGTTAGTAGTCGCCTGTGTGTTGCGCGTCGCCTGACAAGTGTTTGAAGCTTTAGCTAATAGAGTATGAGACGCGCACAACCTTGTACAATGTACATGTGTACCTAAGTAAGAAAACACTCTAGAAATAAAGTGAATCCAAAGTTGGACCTCGTGATTGAATGCCCGCTTCCCCAGAACATTGCATGTATAGATACTAGTCGATCACCCTAATTTGAAGGTAGCCCCCCCCCCCCCTTCCAGTCAGTAGACTCCCTAATTACACGGTAAACGCTTTGTCTCCAGTAAGATGTATAAATGTTTCAAAATTACACAAAGTGACTGCTTTACGTGCTTGCGACAATTCCTCATCGGCTTTTAGGTACTCACAACGTTCCGCTTTGTGATCCTACACTGTCGTTCTGAGCATTAGTTCATTACAGGAAACAACACTTGTCGCCCATGAACTGCCACTTCTAAGGCAAGTATAATTGATTAAGTAAGTCCCCAGTTTAGTCAATAGGCAACATGGTTTCCACCTTTTCTGCTGATGTCAGCCGCGGTCCGTCCCACTCATTCTCTCGCAGGGCGTTTTCAACGCATGTGGGATCCCTTGCTTTAACGGTGTGTGGCATGTATACACAGGATTGCATTCCGCAGGTGCCCGAGGGGTTCCGAAACATTGCACCATGGACGCGACGCACTGGAACGAGATGCTGACCAGCGTGGACCAGGATCTGAGCAACATTGTGAATGGACAATTGCAGCACTGGCGCACCGTGCAGCGCTGGGCCATGGTGGGAGCGGAACCGGAGAGGAAGAAGCTCGAAGGGATCGCCGTCAAGTATTTAATTTTTGATTTTGATTCTTTGGTTCCGTTTACACCGCATATAGAGTACTAGTATTTGTCTCTTTAACCTTACGGGGTAGAATGGCTTTGCTTGCGCAGTGGCACACGTATAGTGTACCTATCTGAAGTTGTACATTCACGTTGCGTCCCATGGGGAGTTCTCAACTTTGATTGACAGATCTAGACCTTTTTTATGCGTACCTTATGATTCCAAACGAAGTTGGGGATGTCACCCGCAGACTTCGAGGACCAATACAAATTGAGAGCCTGTTTGTCAGTGCAGTCCCAGATGCGGATTCCATTTCCAGGTGCATCGTTCTCTGTCTAGGTTCCAAGCGTTGACCGATACGATTCTCTCCATCAGAAAGATGCTCGTCGAGTGCAACTGGCTCAGTCAAAGTCACGACTTGGAGCTGCATCGGAGGCTGCAGCTGATTCTGCAGAGGTTTGAACACACCGGTTTGGCTCCAACGCAAAAGCAAGCAAGTGATCATTTTCAGATCTTTGATTGTCGACTGGCGTTTGGAGGATGGGCTTGCTCGACTGGAGCAGCCGCCGTTGATGCTGAGAAGCAAACTGAAAGACGACTATTGTCTGCACGTGCTGTGAGTCAGTCTCCAAGATAGGATCTTCAGCCTTCTTATGGCACTCATCATTTTAGTCAAATCATAGCAGCAATATACAATACCGACAACAAAGACTGCAATGTGGTATGTTCTTCGTTGGGCAGCCACGTATGGTCTAGAGGCAGAGATTCGGCCTCTTGCGTACACGGTTCTGGGTTCGATTCTTGATGAATCCACTAAGCGGTTTTACCTAACAATAGATTTGCTCGTGCTGTCGCTGCCCTAATTTTCGATGGCGTTCTTCCGAATGTCTTTGGCTCTTACATACCGTAAACCCTATAATTAGCCCCCCGGGGGCTAATTTTTTCGTTCGAGCTCTAGGAGGGTGTATATTCATAGGGGGGGGGGCTAATTATAGGGGGGGGCTCATAAACTGGAAGCGTCGATGAGTGGGAAGATGTGTGGGCAAAAAGGCGCGTGGAGGCGATTTTTAAGGGAAAAAGACGCTGCGCACACATGTTGGTACAGTCTAACACACTCTCACACAGTCTGACATGCACATACATGTACATACATACACATACGCGACCATACATACACCCAGACATAGAAAATGTCGCCTTTCAGACGATGGTCCATTTAGGGAGGGGGTGTAATCATAGGGGGGGCTTATTAATTCAAAGTGGTCTTAGGAGGGTGTATAATTATAGGGGGGGCTAATTATAGAGGAGGCTAATTATTGGGTTTACGGTACATACCTGTACACGGTATGTGGCACTAGACAGGAAGGCGCCAAGGATGCTATAGTACATAGTAGCCATTGACGGCCTCCTAGCGTTGCCCCTAACAAAGGCAACGAGACTGGGTATTCGCAAACCAAAACAAATAGGAGAATTATTCCTGTACTTCAGTGTGCTCGCGTTGAGCGAAAGACATTTGAGTCAGCTGAAGATCGAGTTGAACACCGCCGGATCGAAGGTGGCGGTGTGCATCGTCGAGGCACAGATCACATTGTGAGTTTCCGAAGTGCTTCCAACGAACGTTTGTTTCAACGTCGTTGAATGGAGTTCTCATTGGATGCTAGAATTCAATGTTCGACTGCACATTCTGTTGTTGCTATTCGCTGGCCGTTGGTTTTGTAGCGAACAACACAACAATGGCGAGCTTGCCCCGACCCACCCCTGCCACTCGGAAGATCCTGGATAGACCAGCTAAACTTGTATTCAGCAAGCGCTTGTTTGCTCAGCACGCAATCCCTAACCAACGCAAAGCTAAGCTGTGCTAAGCTCGTTTTCGCGGACGTGCGAGTCGTCGTCGGACCTGTCCATCACCGTGTCAATGCGGACCAACAGTACCAGACCATACCATACGCATGTAGAGGCGCAGTCGTTGAGCCTGCGTTCAGCCCACCGCTGCCGCGCGTGGACAAGGGTCAGTACCAGAGCGACTGCGAGAAGGGCACGCAAGGCTTCGAAGAGAGCGAGGCGTTGGCCCTTAGAGATGGCGTCAGCGCCCACTTCGGCACGGAGCAGACCGACAACAAGCCGGCCGTGTGAGATTCATATCTGTTGCATTGCACAATCTCTGTATCCTGCTCATGTACATTTCTGTACTGTACGTGTACATCTGTACCTATCTCTAACTCTACTCTATATCATAAGTATGTGTATTGTATGTATGTATGTACGTATTCAGTAGCGTTTCTCATTCCCTTTTTACACAGTGTGTACCTAGAGATATACCTAGTCAGGTCAGTCAGTTATGTAAAGCAGTTAGGTATGTAGGGAGATTTCTGCCCCTTAATGTTACAGCCGTTGCCCCTTAAAATACACATTTTGCCCCCTAATGTTGACATCCACTTCCTGCCCCTTAAATACGCTTCTTGCTCCCAAATGTGTTATGTATTCCTCCTGCCAGTCAAGCTTTAGGTATAACTGCGTACATAGGTCAAGGCACATTACATGTATCCCCCCCCCCAATCATAACCAACATGCATAGACTTACACTATACTTTGAATTTTCTATTTCAGGCAGATCACTGCGCAGCTGAGCTACTCCGGGCGTCTTCAAGCCAACAAGTTCTTGGAGGCGACAGGCAGTATGCGAAAGATTGTCGACGACGCACGCGCTTGCGCCAATTGCACACAATATCGATTGATTTATGTAAAAGTACTTGTACGCATGTTAAAATACGTGTAAGCAACCACAAAAAGCCAAAGGAAAATAAATGGCGCAATCACGGGCTTGCGCAGAACCCAACGGGCGTGGAAGTGCTGGGAGTCAACTTCGACCAACTGGTATGAATAACTCAAATAATTGATCTATTAAATGTATTACTAAACGATTAGTGTTCAATAGAAATGTCTCGTTTTGGGACGTGCAACGATTACATTTGAATTCGTAGTATGTCTTTATTCGCTGCAATTTGTTACAATTCTGCTGAGTACTACAGCAGTCAGAAAAACTGAAACAACCTGTAAAACCAATAAAGCCGGTAATCCAGATGGTTCATCTTGAACTACCTATTTTAAAGTAACAGATTTTTGCAGCTGCAGCACTGTTGTACAAGCGCGAAGTGGAAAATCATTGCACAGTGTCGCATCCCCACTCAATACTGTTTAATGTATATGCGTGTCTCAGGCACACCATGCACTAGACAAGGCGAAGTGAGCGCACCGAGCAGGGTGTTGGATAGCGTAGTGGGGAAGGCATCGCCCACAGTAGACTCGTCCTGCAGCATTTGTATGCGGGTGGCGTTGGTTCGATTCCCACTCCCAGAAAAATCCTTGCCTGCTCTGCTTAATGGCTCCAAAATACACAAGGCAACCCGTGCTGCATACATTGCAGATGGTCTACTATGGCAAGACAAAGAGGGCGGATGACAAGATGCTGGTTCGGAACAAGAAAACCAAATATCACTTCTACATACAGTGGAACCTGGTGGTCAATGGGAGAAATTTGCAAATCTCGGTTCGTTCTTGTTCAGGCAAAGACGTGTGTGTGTGTATGTACGTGTATGTGAGACTGTACATGAGAGTCTGTCAGAATGTACACACTTGCTTGGACCCTTCCAATTCATTAACCCCCCCCCTCCCTTTACAACTAGCCCGCTCCTGCAAGCCGAATTATCCCCCCAGGCCCCTGGATGCTAATCATAGACTACACTGTAGCACTCACATGACGTGTTACAATCCGATATTCAGACTCTCTCGCTGCCCACAATGATCGGAGTGGCCAATTCCCAACACGCTCATCTCTACGGAGCGTTGGTCTGGGATTTGGTCCTCAACGTGGACAACGTAAGTCTCGTTGGTCAGCCGAATGCCTGACAATGCAATAGGTACATGGCATCCGCAATTTGGCATCCATTGGTTTCCGCAAAAAAAAACGTTGCAAATGAAGCATAAAACGGCACCAGATGGTAAATTATTTAGTGCACTTTCGCAACCTGTCCCACTTATGGCATCGAAGAGCAATCCAAATGTACCGTAGTATATGTGTATTGTCAGTGTTTATGCAGGCGTCAATTGTACACCTACAGTACGCACGACGCGCTCGTGCGCTTGTCTGGGTTAAAACCGCGCCACAATGCTCTGTCTTCTGTCTTCTAGCTCTGGCTTCTGGCTTCTGCCTCGGTTCTAGAATTTTGAATTTTTCCAGAGCTCTGGCTTCTGGCTTCTGCCTCGGTTCTAGAATTTTGAATTTTTCCAGAGCTCTGGTTTCTGGCTTCTGCCTCGGTTCTAGAATTTTGAATTTTTCCAGAGCTCTGGCTTCTGGCTTCTGCCTCGGTTCTAGAATTTTGAATTTGACCAGAGCCAGAAGGCAGGCGTTCAAATACGGAATGGTTTAGGCGTCAATGCAGGGCGCGCATTATAGATGTTATCGCGTTCTGCACTACGGTCCTACGCGCAATGCGCTGTAGGACGGTGCGCAATCATGAAAGAGTCAGAGAGCTCATTGAGGCGTGGCGATTTGGATTTGGGCAGAAGTCAGAAGACAGAGCATTGTAGCGCGGGCTTTAGTCTCCTCCTCACAATTTACCTATCCATCAGCCCAAAAAAATTACAAATATTTTCTGGTTCTACAGTATACCGCTTTATGTACCTAAGTGCATTGTACAAAGCGAGCACAATTAGAACAGTGTCTACTTCTCAGGATTCGGTTGCCCTATCCGCCAACCAGTCGCCCCACGTGCCTTGGACGACACTGAAGTTGGCCTTGGACCTTCTTTTTAAAAAGGTACTGTATGGTAGTGATATATTTCCAACGTGCACTTCAGTTCAAGTGTTCGACCACAAGATACTCGTGCCATACACTGCACCAGCACGTACATGTAGATGCATGAAATACAGAGTAATGCAAGAAGCAAAAGAGGTATGGTAACAGCATACTATTAGTGGCAAAGGAAACAGTTACCCCGCTCCAAATCTATTCCTTTTTTGCTGACAATGTAAATAAACATATAAAAATAAAAATTTATATAAACAGGGTCTATGACTAGTACTTCTGTACACAGCTGACACGAGTGAGACGACTGGAGCCCAAGCACGAGGTGCAGCACATCTTCAACCAACTGATGGGAGGGGAAGGCACCAGAGCTGCACTTTCGGCGCAACTGCAGCCAGAAATCCACATCAGCTATGAGCAGGTGTTTAAGGTGAGCAATTGCGTACACTTTCCTATGTAGCTCTGAACTGATTGGCGTGGCCATTGGATCTCGTTCAGGGTTTGTGGTGGGTACAGCTACAAATTATATTATTGACCCTATTGATATTTTATGCGACTTTTCTTCATCAAATTTCGTCATACGAAGCTTTGTTGCTCTACTTTGTTAAAAAAAAACAAACAAACCAATTTTGCGAACTTTACTTTTTTTGATTGCAAAAAATGATTCAGACGCAGTCCCCCCCCCCGCCGATTGTGCTCGCAATAAGCAACCTCTTATCGTTTGTTTTTTTTAGAAAACGGTAAAGCCATCCCTTGAAAGGGGTGAAGACGACGAAGAACACTTTGAGACGGAATTCAGCTTTTGGGACTGGTTTGCAAACCGTTTACTTAACTTTGACGTTGACTCGTTGAATATGAATTGTTTTCTAATAGAAACTCGACAACCATTAGCCTTCATGATTCAGGTATTTTGAAGCTGCCATGATTGTGGTTGACAAAGCAGGAGAGATTGGCAAGGTCAAACAGCCCATGCGCCGCAAATGTTCCGCACAACGACTAAAAATGAAGGATTTGTTCGCCAAAGGGTGCGTAGTAAATTGAAATTCAGAAATGAACACACGGTCGGCTGTGTAATACCTGTACACTCCAATCCACAGTGCTGCTCCGCATCTTACGATGTGAAATCAGATTCGCAGCATTTCATTTCTAAGCACAGCAGCTCCCACCTTTACAGAATGCCATTTGAATTCAAAGTGTTTTTTTTTTGTTTCAGAATCGTCCTGGGTTTCGTCAGTCTGAACCGGGCCAAACAACTGCTGGAGCGCAGCACGGAAAAGGCGATGCTCATTCGCTTCAGCGACACCCAACCGGGCCATTTGGCCGTATCCTACGGAAGTGGTACGTGATTGCAAATTAGCAATAGATGCAATATGCAATGCAATGGCGAAACAGTTCCAAAATCATCTGCAGACGAAATTGCAATATTACAACATGAACTGTTTCACTTTCAGTAAATCAGTAGATACCTGTTTATATCTAGTGTTACCGTTGTCGAGCGAGATAATGTTAGCGAGATCCGTCAAGTTCAGAAAATGCAAAAATATCGCTTAACACTCAACATTGCAACAAAACAACCCAAAGAAAAATGAAAAACGCGAGTTGCCACTGAAAAAAAACAGTCTGAAAACACGTTCGTTTCAGCGACAGAAGAAGTGCACCACATCCGGCCCATGGACAGGATGCTGCTGACGGGCGTGTCCCTGCCCGCCATCGTCAACATGATGCCTTCGCTCAAGGACGTCCTCTACATTGTCACAGGTAGGACGCTTAAACCCGCCAATTTAGCCACCTGGGCTAATTAGTCATTCCTGTAGTTATTCCATTGATGCCTACGTGTACATTCATGCATTTGCAGGCGAAAAGCCGAACGGTACGTTGCGCTATGAGAGCAAAATGCTGCTCGTGAAGGACAATGTGCTGGAGCTGAAAACGGCCAAGCAACCGTACGAAGAACTCGTACTCAGCACACAACCCAATGCCGATACAGAGTCTGTTAGTATGATTTTCTTTATTTGCCGCAGTTTTTTTTTACATTTAATTTTGTTGGTTTAGTTTTAATGTTTTTACTTATA
>JASAMY010000585.1:0-21835 GCA_030248085.1 Paralinhomoeus sp. GSCO2_6 | reverse complement strand
ACGACTTCTGCAATGCGGTTTTTTGAATTTTCAGTCGCTCATAACTCTTGATTGCCTGAACGGATTGTGGCGAATGATAGCTCAAAAGAACCGCCTTCTAGACCGGAATCGAATAAGCCGTCCCGCGTTTCGGTACTCGAGCGCATTAACACGAAACTTCCGAAAATGTTCCGAAAAAGTGGTGTTTTTTTTTTTCCTGTTCTGCACACACTTTTTGGGGCGCCGCTCTGGAACGCCTCAGTCGATTGGGACAAAACTTGGCGTGAGCACGCGGTATATGATGGCAACTTTGTGACCGCAAGAAAAATTTATCTAGGTGCTACGGATCTCAGAGTTAAGGCCGATTTAGTAATTTTTTGGAACATAGTCGTTTTTTTTTGGCCAAAATGCGACAAGAGTAAAAGTCGAAAAAAAGCCGAGTAAACCCCCAAATGTTATTTGATTTCCGTAAACAGCTTTACAAAGAAAGTCTAAGACGCTTGCATGACATTTGAAATTCTCACCACATAATGAGATATAGGCAACCAAAATTTCGCAAATTTCGACCAAAAAAACTTTGTCAGCTATAGGCGCTTCAACCGTTTGTGGCAGAGCTGTGCTGCAATGACGAAAGTTAATCGTCCGGACCTGGAATAGGTTACTTTCGACAAATGGCAGCGCTCCGATGCCCATGTCTCGGTCGGCCCCCTTTGAAAGGCCTTTTTTTGAGTGTTTTGTCCCAAAAGTTTGTCAGCTATAGGCGCTTCAACCGTTTGTCACAGAGCTGTGCTGTAATGATGACAGTTCCTCGTCTAGACCTGGAATAGGTCACTTTTGACAAATGAGATCTCTCCGACTTCCATGTTTCACAGCTAGACTCTCTTGGCACACCCCCATTTTGGGCGACATTCGAAACTTTGAGCGTGCATTACTTTTGCTTTCCTGGACGAATTCTGCCACGTGATAGCTCAAAAGAACCGCATTCAAAGGGTGATTCGATTGAGTCGCAACACGTTTCCATACTCTTGCGCATTACCGAGAAAATTGTGTGGATGTAACAAAAAATTGGGTCCTTCCAACCTTTTGGCCTGTCGCTCGCTCACACCTGTATCAATCGAAACAAAACTTCGCACGCATCTATGACCCACATAAAAACCCTCTTAAGAATTCAGTCTAGGTGCAATACATCGTGAGGTTACAGTTTACGTTGCAATATTTTTGGCGCGTTTTGTAAAGTCATCAGACTACTGATCGCGAGGTCGCTGGTTCGACTCCCAGTGACGCCTGTGACGCTTTTGCAGGTGTCATCTTGGGAAACCCATCAACGGTTCTTTGCTGCAGTGTCTCCAGTCCATCCCACATTCTCTGTCTCTTTTCTAGGTTCTTCTACCAAAATTTTGGCAAATTTTTGATATTTATGGACGGATGCTCGTTACAGCCCTTGATGCACGAAAATGACACAGCTGCACACCCGCACGCACGCACGCACGCACGCACGCACGCACGCACGCACGCGCGCGCGCACGCACGCACGCACGCACGCACGCACGCACGCACGCACGCACAATGTGTACAGTGGTACACGTTTTTCATAAGCTTTATGGTGCAACACTGAGCATGCGTCCGTGCTGGTCTGCTGCTGTGGATTTGTATGTGTGTGCATGCGTGAGTTTTCGATTAATCTTTCTTTTACGAAAAAACACTGTATTAAGGAAAATTTTGCAGGTGGCTGCAAAAAAAGAGAATATGTGACGGACGCTCCTTTAGGTCCAGTTTGAAAAAACGTGGTATTAAAAGTAGCCACTTCATCAGATGATCAACTTCAGTTTGGACAAACCGTGTATAATCGAACCAAACGCAGCAACACGTCACATATTCGGCGTTTGTTGTGTGAGCCATCGCACGCACACAACCACAACACCACCACCATCAATCCAACCTCACAACTCGTTCATCTCTCTGACGATGTGCTGCCATTCATAGGCATTGCATGGATGGATAGGGCACACAGCCAAAGATACTGCATAGGTAGATAACTTCACTGCCCTGTCCGTTCCAAAATTTAATATGTGGCTTGCTCTTACAGTAAGTGATATGTAGCATCATTTCACAATCTTAAGTACCAGTACATGCCGTACATTCAACTTCGATTCTCGTTCATCTTTGTTCCGCTTCTGTTAGCCTGTAGCTATGGACGGGACTGCCATCTGTGGGCGGCTAGGACAAGGCCCACTCTCGTCTCTGAGTCCAAGGAATAAAAGGCCTCGGTGCAGCCTGGACTGCCTTTCCAGTGATCCAAGCGAGCGGGTGAAGCGAGCACAACAAACGCCGAATATGTGACGTGTTGCTGCGTTTGGTTCGATTATACACGGTTTGTCCAAACTGAAGTTGATCATCTGATGAAGTGGCTACTTTTAATACCACGTTTTTTCAAACTGGACCTAAAGGAGCGTCCGTCACATATTCTCTTTTTTTGCAGCCACCTGCAAAATTTTCCTTAATCTATCTATATCATAAAAGCACGTCGTGTGTCTGTCTGTCTGTCTGCAACACAGCGCAGAGAGTTGTGCTGGATGGATTGAGCTGAAATTTTGTATGAACCTGCCGTGGGAAACTTCACCGTCATTTAAGGGCCGGATTTGCGATAGCTACCGTAATCCGTGAGTTATGCAAATTTCGCATACGTGTTTGATCGAATTTGAGAATTCAGTGTCAATTCTGCTTGGGATATATGTAATCGACCGTGCTGATCACGAATATCACATCCGTTTTCCGGTGCGATACCGTAATCGCGAGATACGACGCATTGAATATGCAAATTGTGTTTGATCGAATTTGAGAATTTAGTGTCAAATCTGCTTGGGATATATGTAATCGACCGTGGTGGTCACGAATCTGGCATTCATTTTTCAATCCGCTACAGTAGTGACAAGATATGGCATTATCCTTTTCTACAGTAGTATGACTGTTTGTGGGTTCTGTCTGCAATGCAGCACAGAGTTCTGCTGGATGGATTGAGCTTGAGCTGAAATTTTGTATGAAGCTTGCTTGGCACATTTTACCATCAAGATAAGAGTGGCACTACTGAAGCTATCGTAATCCATGCGTTATGCAAATATAAATAAATTATATGATAATGCAGCACACTTTATGCGTTCTTCTGACTTATCAGAAGTGTTTAAAAAGCAGTTCCGTACAGATTAATGGTGTAGTGGTTATGATGTCCATTACTTTTCTGGAGGTCCTGGGATCAAACCTCTGCCATAAAAATACTTGTAACTTTTTTGTTTATAACTTTTTTGTTTTGCACGTGTTTTTGCTATAAAAACGTTGAACTTTTATTATTTTTTACTTTGTTTTACAGGTGTTAACGCTATAAAAACTTGTATTACACGCACATGCACGCACGCACGCACGCGCGCACGCGTGCGCACGCATGCACATGCACGCACGCGCACGCACGCGCGCGCGCGCGCGCACGCACGCACGCACGCACGCACACGCACATGGACATGGACATGCGCACGCACGCACACGCACATGCACACGGACACGCGCACGCACATGCACGCACGCACGCACGCATGCATGCACGCACGCTCGCACGCACACGCATGCACATGCACATGGACACGTGCATGCACGCACGCGCACGCTCGATCGCACGCGCGCATGGACGCACGCATGCATGCACACACACACGGACGCAACCACGCACGCACGCGCACTCATGCACGCACGCACACACACACATGGACACGGACACGCGCGCGCACGCACGCACGCACGCACGCACGCACGCACGCACGCACGCACGCACGCACGCACGCACGCACGCACGCACGCACGCACGCACGCACGCACGCACGCACGCACGGACTCGCGAATGGGTGCACGCACGCATGCACGTGTATGTGTTAGCGTTTTAGTGGTGCGTTGTTTTAGTTTTTCTTGGCATTGAGCACTGATCGTCGACGCATTAAACGTAATTAATGAAATATTTTGGTGCGTTTTGCCTGGTCCAATGGCCCAATGAACTTGGATTTCCCCGAAAAAGAAAGCGGCTGAAAACAATTGATGCGTCCGCGTCCGCTGCTGCGTCTGATGAAAACTTGCTTAATTTTAGGCTTTGCTTAGGCTTAGTCCAGACTTTGCTTAGGCTTATGCTTTGGCTTTGATTTGGCTTAGGCTTATGCTTCGCTTAGGCTTAGGCTTCACTTGGTTTCGGACGCAGCAGACGCGGACGCAACAATTGTGCTTTGCCAAAAAAAGACGACGTAAGGAAGCCACAAGCCCAAGCCCGCCGAAAACCGCCCGCCCACGGCGTGCTGGAATGGAATCGGAAGCGTCGGACCGCGATCCTAGCTGCGCCTGCAGATCAAGGTGCATGAACATATGTGAGCAACCATGCAGATTACAAAAAAGTCAATTATTATTAGCTGACTCTGAAGGGCTGATTAAAACAATTAGCCCACTGCCTATATGGGATTTATGGGTCTGCTCAAGATGGTATAGTGCCTAATTTTTACTGTCGAATGTAATGACTGGAGATGTAATGACGCAAGAATAAAGCGTTACAACAAAAAAAGGTGAAATGTTTTCCTGTATTGCAGAAGTGCATTGGTTGCATTGGTTGACTTCCTTTGGCTTTTGCTGCAGCACTTTAAGATTCGTCATTGTTGTTTTGAAACTGAGCATTCACAGCATGGTTTTATGACACATTGTATTGATGATGAGTCACCACTGAGGACATGAAAATATTGATACTGAATCACTTCTGAGCACGTTTTTGATGATGAATGACAAATGACAAAAGAGATGAAAGGTTTCTCAGATATAGCAACAATCTCTGCATATTCTCGCCCCCAACCCCCCATTGGTCATTGAGCTACTCGACCTTTCGGGGCCGCTGGGCGATTAACTTTTTTCGGGCTCTCCCATTCTCTCCAGCCCCCCTCCCCCCCCCGTTGCATCGGTTCATGGTCTTCTTTGTGTGCGCGTTTTGTGCATGTGTCGGATTGTTTGTGTTGGGTTGCGAAAGCAAAACGTTTTTGAACATACAACACATACAAACAGACACACCGAAAAGCATATGCTCTGCCCCCCCCCCCCCGCCACATAGCATCACCACAGAAAATAAAACTAAACTTCTGCAAACGAGCCTCAGCGCATGTCTCCAATTTACGTCGTGGGTGTGTTGATATGAAATTTATTTAAAACAGAGTGGGTGTTACAAGCAATTCTGTAGTATTCATGCAAATGCGTTGGTTGACATGCATTGGCTTTGGTTGACCTGCATTCCAACACTTTGCAGTTTCATCATTGCAGTGATTCATCATTGTACAACTGAGTATTCTCAACATTATTTTATTTCATGAGACAAATTGATGTTGAACCACTTTGGAGCACTTTGCAAGCAGGAGTCCTGAGTTCGAAGCGGCTAGTATTACTAAAGCACAATGTTTGTTTGTCTGCAACGCAGCCCAGAGAGTTGTGCTGGATGGATTGAGCTGAAATTTTCCATGAAGCTTCCGTGGGAAACTTCACCGTCAAATAGGGCCGGATTTGCGATAGCTACCGTAATCCTTGAGTTATGCAAATTTCGCATACGTGTTTGATCGAATTTGAGAATTCAGTGTCAATTCTGCTTGGGATATATGTAATCGACCGTGCTGGTCACGAATATCACATCCGTTTTCCAGTGCGATACCGTAATCGCGAGATACGACGCATTGAATATGCAAATTGCGTTTGATCGAATTTGAGAATTCAGTGTCAAATCTGCTTGGGATATATGTAATCGACCGTGGTGATCACGAATCTGGCATTCGTTTTCCAATCTGCTTCAGTAATGACAAGATATAGCATTATCCTTTTCTACAGTAGTATGACTGTTTGTGGGTTCTGTCGGCAACGCAGCTTGAGCTGAAATTTTGTATGAAGCTTGCTTGGCACATTTTTTACCATCAAAATAAGAGTGGCACTACTGAAGCTATCGTAATCCATGCGTTATGCAAATATAAATAAATTATATGATAATACAGCACATTTTATGCGTGCTTCTGACTTATCAGAAGTGTTTAGAAAACAGGTCCATACAGATCAATGGTGTAGTGGTTATGATGTCCGTTACTTTTCTGGAGGTCCTGGGATCAAACCCCTGCCATAAAAATACTTGTAACTTTTTTGTTTATAACTTTTTTGTTTTGCACGTTTTGCATGCTATAAAAACTTTGAACTTTTTATTATTTTTTTACTTTGTTTTACAGGTGTTAACGTTATAAAAACTTGTATTACACGCTCATGCACGCACGCACGCACGCACGCACGCACATGGACACGGACACGCGCACGCACATGCACGCACGCACGCACGCATGCACGCACGCTCGCACGCACACGCATGCACATGGACATGGACACGTGCATGCACGCACGCGCACGCTCGATCGCACGCACGCATGCACGCACGCATGCACGCACACACACACGGACGCACCCATGCACGCACGCGCACTCATGCACGCACGCACACACACACACATGGACACGGACACGGACACGCGCGCACACGCACGCACGCACACACGCACGCACGCACGCACGCACGCACGAGTGGGCGCACGCACGCATGCGCGTGTATGTGTTAGCGTTTTAGTGGTGCGTTGTTTTAGTTTTTCTTGGCGTTGAGCACTGATCGTCGACGCATTAAACGTAATAAATGAAATATTGTGGTGCGTTTTGCCCGGTCCAATGGCCCAATGAACTTGGATTTCCCCAAAAAAGAAAACGGCTGAAAACAATTGATGCGTCCGCGTCCGCTGCTGCGTCCGATGAAAACTTTCTTAATTTTAGGCTTTGCTTAGGCTTAGTCCAGACTTTGCTTAGGCTTATGCTTTGGCTTTGATTTGGCTTAGGCTTATGCTTCGCTTAGGCTTAGGCTTCACTTATGTTTCGGACGCAGCGGACGCGGACGCAACAATTGTGCTTTGCCAAAAAAAGACGACGTAAGGAAGACACAAGCCCAAGCCCGCCGAAAACCGCCCGCCCACGGCGCGCTGGAATGAAATCGGAAGCGTCGGACCGCGATCCTAGCTTAGACCAGGTCCAAAGGCTTTGCGCCTGCAGATCAAGGTGCATGAACATACCGTAAACCCTATAATTAGCCCCCCCTATACTTAGCCCCCCCTATAATAATACACCCTCCCAAGACCACTTTGAGTTAACTAGCCGCTTCAACTCAGGACTCCTGCTTGCAAAGTTCTCCAAAGTGGTTCAACTTCAATTTGTCTCATGAAATAAAATTCATGTTGAGAATACTCATTTGTACAATGATGAAGCACTGCAATGATGAAACTGCAAAGTGTTGGAATGCAGGTCAACCAAAGGCAATGCATGTCAACCAACGCATTTGCATGAATACTAAAGAATTGCTTGTAACACCCACTCTGTTTTAAATAAATTTCATATCAACACACCCACGACGTAAATTGGAGACATGCGCTGAGACTCGTTTGCAGAAGTTTTGTTTTATTTTCTGTGGTGATGCCATGTGGCGGGGGTGGGGGGGGGCCAGAACATAGGCTTTTCGGTGTGTCTGTTTGTATGTGGTGTATGTTTAAAAACGTTTTGCTCTCGCAACCCAACACGAACAATCCGAAACATGCACAAAACGCGCACACAAAGAAGACCACGAAAAGATGCAGGGGGGGGCTGGAGAGAACGGGAGAGCCCGAAAATAGTTTATCGCCCAGAGGCCCCCAAAGGTCGAGTAGCTCAATGACCAATGGGAGGTTGGAGGCGAGAATAGGCAGAGATTGTTGCTATATCTGAGAAACCTTTCATCTCTTTTGTCGTTTGTCATTCATCATCAAAAACGTGCTCAGAAGTGATTCAGTATCAATATTTTCATGTCCTCAGTAGTGACTCATCATCAATGCAATGTGTCATAAAATCATGCTGTGAATGCTCAGTTTAAAAACAACAATGACGAATCTGTAAAGTGCTGCAGCAAAAGCCAAAGGAAGTCAACCAATGCAACCAATGCACTTCTGCAATACAGGAAAACATTTCACCTTTTCTGTTGTAACGCTTTATTCTTGCGTCATTACATCTCCAGTCATTACATTTGATAGTAAAAATTAGGCACTATACCATCTTGAGCAGACACACCACAAATCCCCCCATATAGGCAGGCAGTGGGCTAATTGTTTTAATCAGCCCTTCAGACCTTCAGAGTCAGCTAATAATAATTGGCTTTTTTGTAATCTGCATGGTTGCTCACATACATATGTTCATGCACCTTGATCGGCAGGCGCAAGGCCTTTGGACCTGGTCTAAGCTAGGATCGCGGTCCGACGCCTGTCTGGGTGTCTGGGTGTATGTATGGTCGCGTATGTGTATGTATGTACACGTATGTGCATGTGAGACTGGGTGAGAGTGTGTTAGAGTGTACCAACGTGTGTGCACAGCGCATTTTTCCCTTAAAAATCGCCTCCACGCGCCTTTTTGCCCACACATCTTCCCACTCATCGACACTTCCAGTTTATAAGCCCCCCCCTATAATTAGCCCCCCCCCCTATAATGATACACCCTCCGAGAGCTCGACCGAAAAAATTAGCCCCCGGGGGGCTAATTATAGGGTTTACGGTATGTGAGCAACCATGCAGATTACAAAAAAGCCAATTATTATTAGCTGGCTCTGAAGGGCTGATTAAAACAATTAGCCCACTGCCTATATGGGATTTATGGTGTGTCTGCTCAAGATGGTATAGTGCCTAATTTTTACTATCGAATGTAATGACTGGAGATGTAATGACGCAAGAATAAAGTGTTACAAGAAAAAAAGGTGAAATGTTTTCATGTATTGCAGAAGTGCATTGGCTGCATTGGTTGACTTCCTTTGGCTTTTGCTGCAGCACTTTACAGATTCGTCATTGTTGTTTTTAAACTGAGCATTCAAAGCATGATTTTATGACACGTTGTATTGATGATGAGTCACTACTGAGGACATGAAAATATTGATACTGAATCACTTCTGAGCACGTTTTTAATGATGAATGACAAACGACAAAAGAGATGAAAGGTTTCTCAGATATAGCAACAATCTCTGCCTTTTCTCGCCCCCAACCCCCCATTGGTCATTGAGCTACTCGACCTTTGGGGGCCTCTGGGCGATAAACTATTTTCGGGCTCTCCCATTCTCTCCACCCCCCCCCCCCTTGCATCGGTTCATGGTCTTCTTTGTGTGCGCGTTTTGTGCATGTTTCGGATTGTTCGTGTTGGGTTGCGAGAGCAAAACGTTTTTGAACATACAGCACATACAAACAGACACACCGAAAAGCCTATGCTCCCCCCCCCCCCGCCACATACCATCACCACAGAAAATAAAATACAACTTCTGCAAACGAGTCTCAGCGCATGTCTCCAATTTACGTCGTGGGTGTGTTGATATAAAATTTATTTAAAACAGAGTGGGTGTTACAAGCAGTTCTGTAGTATTCATGCAAATGCGTTGGTTGACATGCATTGGCTTTGGTTGACCTGCATTCCAACACTTTGCAGTTTCATCATTGCAGTGATTCATCATTGTACAACTGAGTATTCTCAACATTATTTTATTTCATGAGACAAATTGATGTTGAACCACTTTGGAGCACTTTGCAAGCAGGAGTCCTGAGTTGAAGCGGCTAGTCTACTACTACGTCACATAAGGCAAAGCACGCTGGCACGCTGCCTCCATTCATACGCGCGCTTGCGATGTGTGCCGCGTAGATTGCAATTTGTAGATGGCGTTTTTCCGAAGGTCTTTGGCTAATTGCGCTGTAATTATAGTCTGCAGTTCGTTGGAGACTGTGTGCTCGCTCAGAGCTGCAACACACGCAATCTGATAATGGCGCTTCGACGCTACATCTCTATCGTAGTCCTCCAGCAGTTGCTACGGACTGACGCACGTGTGACGACATGAGCGTCACGTAAAAGTAGGGCGCGTAGGACAATGGTCCGTACTGCTCGCTTTACTGTACTTCCAGGAGCAGCGCAAACGTTTTCTGACGAACGGTATGCAAAGATAAGATGAACTCGAATCCTGCTGTTGGGCGGGTGGGACTCAACTTGAACTCGCATCGTAATATCCATGAGAGCAACAAAGACCAACACCCACTGCAGCGTCGCAGTCGAAAATTTTGAATTTCAACGTAGGCTACATACCGTAAACCCTATAATTAGCCCCCCCTATAATAATACACCCTCCCAAGACCACTTTGAGTTAATAAGCCCCCCCCCCCATAATTACACCCCCTCCCTAAATGGTACCATCGTCTGAAAGGCACATGTTTCCATGTCTGGGTGTATGTATGGTCGCGTATGTGTGTGTATGTTAGAGTTGGGAAAAAACGTTTTCACCATGGCCCAGCGTTTTTTTTTGTTAAAAAAACGGTTTTATTTAGAAAAAACTGTTTCTTTTGTTTTTTTTTAATACGTGTGTACAAGTACCATACATCATGGTAAGTCATCAGCAAAGTCCCCAAAGCTTCGAAATCGGTACATAAGGAAGGCTGAGTGGAGTAGAGCTGTGCAAGCACTGCAGTAAGCACAAACAGACAGGTGGGCTCCTCAGGTACGCGTGAGGGCATGCGTGCGAAGACGTCTGTGTGTGTACAGTACAGTACAGTCGCTGCTCAAACAGTAGACACCTTAGGCTTGCGTGCTAAAGTGACTCACTTTATTTGATGTAATACAGTGGCGCGGCTCATCTCAGCAAGTTTATTACAACTACGACGCAACTTACGTTGCGATTACGACTACGACCGTTTTTTAAAATTTTAAGAAACAGGCGACGACGTTTTTTTTAACAAAAAAACGTGTTTTTATTGTTAAAAAAACGTTGTAAAAAAAACGTGCCCAACTCTAGTGTATGTACACGTATGTGTATGTGAGACTGTGTGAGAGTGTGTTAGAGTGTACCAACGTGTGTGCACAGCGCCTTTTCCGTTAAAAATCGCCTCCACGCGCCTTTTTCCCCACACATCTTCCCACTCATCGACACTTCCAGTTTATAAGCCCCCACCCTATAATTAGCCCCCGCCCCCTATAATTATACACCCTCCTAGAGCTCGAACGAAAAAATTAGCCCCCGGGGGGCTAATTATAGGGTTTACAGTATCATTGTTTTGTTTATCAGAATCTCCATTTGGTCTACATCTTAGTAGTTGATCCGTATTTGGTTGGAAGGACGGAGCCGCCAGTCGGTCCAGAACTCGGCCAAGGCTTGCTCTCTCTGCAGAATGCGAACGTTGCCGCCGATCGCTTCGCTCGGCAAGAGTCCTCCGCTCCTCTCGGGGACACGATTGAAATGCGAACTCCCCCGATAGCTCCCAGAGACGAGTCCTAGCGCTGGCCGATGGCTGGGCCAGGCGGCTGGCTCTGGCCAGATGAACTCCAAGTCGCCTCCAGAAACAGCTCCAATATCTGGCTGGCAGAAGAGGCGCAGGTGGGGCGTAAGCTGCACGAATTGCGGATAGTCGAAGCGCTCGTCCTCGTCGTCAATTTGGATAAGCAGGAGTCCTGGATTGCCTTCGACCACCCACGAGCGGATCGCGAGGTGCGTCAGCGATGGGGCGCTGCGCGCCACGGATAAAAGCGACCAGTGGAGATGGAAATCGATCAATTCCCTGATGGCGAGCCGACGTAGTCGCGGCATTCGGTGTAGATCGGTGGAGTCTCGAGAAAAGAGATGGCCCATACAGAGTCGCTCTAGACGTTCGGCCAGTTCTTGGGGCAGACAGTTCGTCAAGGGACTGCCAGTAACTCCCTGTCCCCCCTCCAGTGCGAGGTGCAGCTCGGTGCAACTCGAGAAACGGTTCGCAGGCAGTCCCGGCACTAATCTCGGCTCAAAGGTCTTGGAATGGCAAGGGTGCTTCATCGCTAAATACACCAAGGCTCTGACACCGTCGTGAGTCATCAGGGCGTGCAGGCTGCAGCCCAGTATCTCAAAGGTCGCTGTGCTGGCCGCGCCGCCTGCGAGGGCCAGCGTGAGCGAGCGGAGTGGCTTCTTCCTGAATGACTCGTCGTATCTCGACCACGAACGGCGCACACCGGTTATTTGCACCGGTTGCGCAGGCGACGGAGGAGCGCGTGCAACGGTGGATCCAGGAAGCCGAAGGGCCCGTTGGAGAGCCTCCAATCGAGAGTGAAGGCCGTGAGCGTGCCGGCCGCCAGCTGCGCCGACGCCTCTGACAGAAGCTCCACCAGCCACTCGCTCCCTTCTTCGCAGGCCGCCCTCTGTGGCGCATCGTTCTCGTCCCAGAGGTCCCTTGGTTGCCTGTGCAGTTTGGTTGTGAAAATCCACGAGTGCAACTTGGGGTGGCTGCCCCCGCCCCCCCCCCCTTCAAAAGCAACGAAAGGGAAAAGGGGTTACAGTATTGCGGCTGCTTGGTGTTCCCCCTCACCATGAGATTTGTCGCGAGGTGGTGATGACGGCCGCCCTCGACGACTGCAGTTTCACTTTGACTTCCTGCAAGCGCGCATCGTCGTCGTCTCGCGACTGTGGTCACCTCTCTGTCGACTGGTACATTTGTTTGGAAACTTTTGTTGGCAGTGAGACAAGGAGAAACAGAATGGTGCGACAAGCGGAGAGAAAGTGTGCCCTGCGCACCAGGTAGGACGTGGGATTGGAAAGCTGTTCGTTGGTGGAGACGAAGACGGCCACGTCCTGGGCCTCGAGCCAGGGCGTCCGGCGGGGCAGCAGGTCGCGCCAGGCGCGACAGACTAGCCGGCACGCGGCCAGCTGTCGCCAATCCAGCTGAGAGAAGAGCTCGCGCGACAGCACGCTCGCCGGCACCAAGCGCAGCTGAGCGCCTGGCATCGTCGCACTGAGGAGTCCTGCAACACTGCACACTTGGCCACTGCAGAGTATGAGACGAATGCAAGCGGCCTTAGACTAGACAGTGCAGGGGATGTACAGGGTGGGCCATTTATCTATCGTCGGTTTTATTTCGCTTTAACTTCAGCGCTTTCGGTGGAATATCTTTGATATTTTGGACAAGGTACAAGGACAAGGACAAGGACAAGGTACAAGGTAGGTAGATATAGAGAATTTTTTCCCTAAAAAAAAATTGAAAAAATCGGCCACTACATAGCGAATTATGCACTTAGATATGACCGAAGTCACTTTCTACTGATTTGCATGGCGCTGACGGTGAGCCAGCAAGGTATTTGCCTCATTTTAACCGTGATTTCGCCAAAATCAGCTCGAATCTCCTGTATTTAGTCTGGAACGTCGGTGGGAGTGGAGGTGGCCCCGCTCTACAGTTCTAATGAACAGGCTGCTATACCTAACAAGACATTTACCGCAAAGAAATCAAGCTGTTTCTATGAAAAACTGTTGACAGCTGGTGCTGTAGTAGACCAATTTTCACAATTTTTTTAGGGATAAAATTCTCTTGACGTACTTACCTTGTTTTAAAATATCAAACAGATTCGACACAAAACGCTGAAGTTAAAGCAAAATGAAACCGCCGATAGATAAATGGCCCACCCTGTACATACCGTACCGTGTACCCTACAGAATAGGTAGCCACTGTGGAGCTGACGGTCTCTCGGTCCGTAGGAGCAAGGGCTCATGGTTTGGGAGTGTACCCGGAGCTTTGCTGGCGTGGAGGGAACTTTTGTAGGTGTACATATCGGTAGGTGGACACACAAGCGCACACATATCGTAAATCCTCCAATAGAGCCCCCTCCAACAGTGCCCCAGGCACTGAGAGGTTGAGAGCATAGTCCCCCCCCCCTCAAATAGTGCCCCAGGGCCCAAGGTGTATGTTGTGCCATGTGCATTATATGGGCAAAAAAAATGGTAGGTAATTGTACAATTATCGTGTATAATACACAGCTGCGCAATAACAGAGGTTTCAGTTATCTATTAACGGTAAATCAATCATTAAAAGTGACCAAAAGGAAAAAGTGACCAAAAAAACATTAAAAATTGGTAGTTCTTACTGGGAAATTTGCTCTACCATTCGAAATTAGGAGAGGTTGAAAGAATAGTGCTGCTCACGCACGCACGCCCACGCAGCTCAATCTGGGAATGTACGAGCAATAGAGCGTCGGCAAACGTATCCTGCGGCGACTGCATGGATGGAGCGTCGCTTGGGCGCGGTGTTTTCGCCGTCTTGTGCTTGCAGCGTGCGGCGGGCGGGGCCACCAGCCCCTCCCTGGCCTTGGCTCTGTGATGACGCCCCTGTGTTGTCCCAATGCAGCGCCCTCCCGTGCCGACTGCCTATATGCCTTCCCCCCCCCCCCCCCCGTCGATGACGCGGCGATCTGTATCGCCGTCCGTGACGACAACGTCGTCGTTCCGCCCCAGCGTTGTCCACTTTACACTCACTCGTCTCTCCTGCACTCGCGTCGCGACCGCTGGCGCTGGCAGTGGGCGCCGGTCACTATAGTTGCTGCCTTGAACGAGAGAAAAAGAAGTACTGAGTCCTAGAGACGAGAGATTCCGACCATCTTTCCGTAAATAACGAATGCTCACTAGAGCAAGTTTCTTACTGTAGTATACTATAGCAGGAATAGGTGACTTGTGTTACTGTAGTTAACTATAGCAACTTTAGGTGAGGTGAAGTTGCCCCCAGATATTATAGCAGGCTTAGGTGAGCATTCTTACTCTAGTATACTATAGTAGGTCTAGGTGAGGTCAGCTATGGTCACTTAATCCTGCTATAGTATACTATAGTAGGTCTAGGTGAGGTCAGCTATGCTCACTTAATCCTGCTGTAGTATACTATAGTAGGCATAAGTGAAGTCTCCTAGTATTTCACTAGTTGGGTGATGTGTTGTGTTGGTTGTGTTCCTAGTGTTTCCTTGTATTGTGCGTCGTCGCTCTCCACTTGCTCTTGTACCTTTTAGTAGAAAGCACGGACGAGAGGTCAATGGCTAACATGCTACATTCAAATATCCAAAAACCAAAGCATTACCACACAAACAAGGATTATTTGCCAATGCCAGTGCCAATGTAAAGTACCAAGTACCAAGTAAAGCAGAGTGAACATGGCGTCAGCCTGCCTGCCTGCCTGCCTACATCAACTATGTAAGTCTCCATTGGTCAATTGGAAGGAACTGATAGAAATCAGACAGAACGGAAACAGTTGGGACGGTCCGCTTCCACTTCCAGCTGTGCGTGGGCGGATCTCGCTGTGATCAGGGTTGCAGCGCTCCTACCCGCTTCCTGCCCGCTTCCGTTCCAGCTCCATTCGGCTCCGTCCGTGTTGACTTTTCCCGTGAGAATGGAGACGTTCTTGTTACTAGCGCGGCGCGTAGCTGGTCAGGTAAAGGCAGAAGCTTTTGCCTGTGCCTTTCGAGAACTCGGAATTGAAGATCCCGACGATCTTCAGTGCTTCACTACCCTGCAGAGTGTCAGAGAGTTCTTTGGCCAATCGCTCACTGGCGGCCAGGTTGGTCCCCGTATGCACTACGTACACTCTCTGCTCCAGCTATTCAGCCGATCTATCAAATGGCCTAGTACTGCGAGCATAGTGCAGAGCTTACTGCCGACTTGCCGTCCGAAAATGGTGCTTCTACCAATTCTCTCCACAGCAAGACAGATGTACATTGTAGTGCCGCGTATTTCACCATACAATTCCTGTACCCTTGACTCTTGAGCGTCAATTGTCACCCATCTCGAAGTTTCTCTTGGTAATATTTAGGCGCTGAGTCTGTATCGAGTGCTCTGCCAGCACTTCTACTACAAGTTCGACGCCAGCGCCTCCGCCGCCACCGACAACGACTCGCAGTTCAGCCAGAGTATCGCCAATGCGTCTTGTCAGCTAGATTATGACGCTCCTTGTTCCGTCCTCGGCGGCAGTCCACCATTCGTCGCACCAGTTTCGGCTTCACCACCACACGAGAACTCGGAAGCTCGAGCTCCTCTGTTGGCGTCGACCCCGCTTCCAGCGCCAGTCGATGCAGTAGACGCGCAGAGGCAAGACTCCGCTGACGAGGACGAGATCCGAATCCGCGGCCTCGCTTCCCACAAGTTTGGCGTTGCGACGCTGAAAGACTTTCAACTGACAGCGGTCAAGCACTGCCTCTCTAACCGGAACGTCGTGATCGTCCAGCCCACCGGTAGCGGGAAGTCCCTGGCGTTTTGCCTGCCGGCCATCGCTGCCCGAAAGACAGCAGTTGTCTTTGTCCCACTCGTGGCCCTGATGCGGCAGCAGCACGCCATCTTGGAGAAACGGGGGATTTCATCGGCTGTGTGGGGCGCAGGACAATCCATAGAACGGAACCGTGAAGTCGAGGATCGCCTTCGGAAAGGCGACCTTCGAGTGCTCTTCTTGTCCCCAGAATTTCTCTACAGCGGCGAGCAGGGTCCGCGCCGCCTGAGCATCCTCGAGCAAGTCGCTAAAGAAGGAAAAATTCAGCTGGTCGCAATCGATGAGTGTCATGTCGCGCTGACGTGGAAGTTCAGGTTTGGGTTGCATGCTACAGTGGTGTTACATGTTTTGCGTAAAGTTTTGCAATTGCAATTACACAGACATGTGCGACATCCGTTTTGTCAAAACACTCACCAACAATTACAACAATTTACCTACAGTATGTAATCATACAGAGAAAAGTATGGCGAATTGGCGACGTTGAAAGACCGCCTACAAGGCATCCCGTTCATGCTCATGTCGGCAACGTGCCCTCCACAGTCGGTCCGACAGCTGCAGAACCTCTACTGTCCCCAGCAGTTCCAGACAGCCGTCCTGGCGTCGACTGTGGACCGTCTAAACATTGCCCTGCGAGTCTCCATCCTCAAGGGGCTCGTCATGGACGGGCGCGCCTACGACGACGACTTCTGGCTGCACAACGTCGTGCGCCCCATTCGAGACAGCATCGGCTCGGAGCGCGCCATTCTCTACATCGAGAGTCGCGGCGCAGTGGAGCAGCTGGCGCGCCTCTTCAGAGGCGAAGGCCTCACTGCGGGCGAAGTCGTCGGCGGCGCTGACAAGGGTTCGCAGAAAGAGGAGACGCTCCATCAGTGGCTCGATGGCAAAACACAGGTTTCTTTCATTGAATTATACGATACGCTTTTCTAAAAGAACGGTTTTCTCTACACATTGTCCTGTCTGTGACAGATCATTTGCGCGACTAGCGCTTTTGGCATGGGGGTGAGCAGGTCGGACATCAGGCACGTCTACCGCATCGGCTACCCCAGCTGTCTTGAGCAGTTCGTCCAGGAGGCTGGCCGTGCGGGCCGCGACGGGCAGCAGTCGACCGCGTCGCTTCTGGTGCCTCCTGGCGTTGGAAACACCTGTCTCCGGCTCTACATGAAGTCCGACAAAAGAGTCTACACGGCGGCCGAGCAGCGCAACATCTCTGCAGACTTTCAGCACCTTTGGAAATTCGCTCTTACGGACGAATGTCGCAGGTGCGGCTCTAACTGTTGACTCAGTTCACCATACTGCATGCTTATACTGTTTATACTGTTTATGCTTATACTCATAAGCCTGCGAAAACGCGAAAAGTTCTATCCTTTCTACAGACAATTTGTCGCCGAAAAGCTCAACGGCAGTCCCAGTAGCACCTGCGCGACCCTGGGCGGTTCACTCTGTGACAACTGCACCGATCAGCAGCCCCGAAAAGACTATACAAGCGAAGTATGTGCCTATATCCCTTTGGGGAGTGGGTGAAAGCCCCACCGCTTTCCAAAAAATTGTAGTCGATACTGTAACCGGAAACTCTGGGATAAGGTGACTGTGGGATGGGGAAAAAGGAGAGGGGTTGGACATACCTACCTACATTGTAGGTGCCACACAGTTACACATACTGTGTGAGTCAAATCAGTGAGTAACATCTAGGCTGCAATCGCGCTCGGCGCACTCGAAGATTTGGACGAGAGAAAGGTTGGGCGCGAAAAGGTGGCTGAGTACATCACCGGCTCGGCCAGCTCATCAATTGCCGACCTCCCAAAAGGCCGACATTTTGCCAGAGGTTGCCTTAATCATATGCTTGTGCATTGGGGCAAACTGTAGCGCAGTTACTTTTAGGCAAAGGTTGCCAGCGTTCCCAGGCTTGGTGGGTGAAGCTGTTGGAACGCTTGGCCGCGCGAGGCTACGTTGAAGTCAACCACTACCAACTGCACCTGCCACATGCCGTCATCTACTACCGCCAATCGTTGTCAGCTGAGGGGCGCGCCTTCTTGTCAACGAACCCATCTCAGAGGCGCTGCAGCTTCGCGCCAATTTCTGTTGAAGCAAAGACGGGCAGCTCCCGCGAGCAGTCCATCACGAAGAAATTGAAGTCAGCTCTCGCCAGTACAGACTCGTGGTACGTAAACGCACATTCCGACAAATTGAAGCGCACAGATCTCAAGACACTTCTCCAGGTGCACGTTGCCAGAAGGCGAAACGACAATGACCGAGCTCAAATTTCCGGGCTTCTACCACAAGGGGCGCCATCCTGAGTCAGTCATTTTCGTTCCAGACCACACGACGCTGCCGTTGGCGCCGAGACAAGGAGACGCCACGTGGATTCTGAAGGATGTTCAGGTACGAACACGATCACAAGTACAAGGTGCCGGTGCTAGAAGTGTACTAAACGTGCGTGTGCCGCGTGCGTGCGCAAAAACAGTTTCTTCAGCTTGGAAAAAGTCACGGCAACGTCAGAGATTTGGAAGCGGTGGTAGCAGACAGTCGGGAAAAGCTCGCAGTGTGGGTTACACCTTCTTATTCGTCTATTTTTTCGTTTGTCAGTTGATACATGTAGCGCACATTTGCGTGCGGTTTGATTTGCGTATATGCTGCTTAATCCCTTTGCAGACAAAGCTGAAGTACCGCCTTGTCAGTTGTAAAGGTGTTCGCTTGTGCGAGTCTTGCGATGTCGCCTTCTCTTCCAAGACCAAGGTCAATGGCTGCAAGGCGCACCCGAACGCCCGTCTCGTCTCATCCGAGAGCAAGACTGCACTGCCCTGTCCAGTCAGCTACGTGGTCGTCTGGCCGACGGACAACAACGACAAGCGCGCCTGGCTCGTGGCTCGATCGAGCAGCACTGACGAGCCGGTAGAGACAGAAATTGGCACGAATCTGCACAACCACCCGTTGCCGCTCTCCATTGGTGACTCGGGTGTCCTGCGCGTTCGCGACCTGCGGGCTCCACTGCGCATTAAACAGGGGACATTGGTTGAACACATATTGGGCCTGGCTCATAAGTCTGACTAATGCGTCAAATAATATGCAACACTTTGTAATTGGTTGACTAAAGGTTTTGTGCCGTGCGCAGTTTCAATTCTGGTTACAGGATATTCAAGAGAGCATTTAAGCAGGAACCCCTCGTTGACCCCAAGGCAGCTGAAGGAGGGCGTCAGCCTCTACGGCCTTCCCGGACTCGCTTCAAATGCTGTAACAACAAGGCAAGTGCAGTGTTTTTCTTTTCATTTTTTTAAATGTAATTATTTTTTTATCACGTACAGTATATGAAGAACAGATGACACGCAGTGCTTTCGTTACCGCTTCTTTTCAGGGCCATCACAGACTGGGTTAGCCAGGCCGCCAGTTCGAAGACGCTCGCAAGCCTGTCGCTGGACGCCTACTGCGCAAAGTTCAACGAGAATTTCGGGGCAAATATCAGGCGCGAGTCCGCCGCACTGAACGCAGGGTCCAGAGGTGCGATCTGTCCGCACAATCGTATCATAGAATTTGTAATGAAGCACAGTTTCAACGCCATTCAAGGAGAAGCAGCCCAGCAGCTCGCCTGCCCATATGTGCGTGCCTACAAGCTCGATGGGGCGGCGGATGACTTCGTTCTCTGCCAGTCGCCTCTGCAGTCGTTGCTCTGGCTTGCAACCGACTCGATGCAGATGGACGTCACCTTCAACGAGAACAAGGATCTGCCAAACATGCTTCACTTCGCCGCCTACTCTCACCTGCTGCAGAAGTACGTTGCCCTGGCCACGTACAGGACGAAGGAGGACACACAGGCGATGTACATCCAGGCAATGGAAGTAAGTCGTTTTAATTTCACCCCTCCAACGGCTCGAATGAAACAATTGGCGCCCAGGGGGGTTAATCATACGGTTTACTACATTACTAGACTGTCCCTGCTTCAGCTCGTAAAGAAGACTGTGAACGAGGATGCAGCGGCATTGGGCCTGAGCAAGGACGACGAGGTGTTCAGCTGGCAGCGGATCGAGAGCGTGCTCGTCGACTGGAGCAGCACGCAGCGAGCCGCTTTGAACGCGGTGCTGGGCAAGGAGCGCGTGCTGGAAGTCGTCGAAGGCTGCCGCGTTTACTGGTCGAGAAGCTGGCTTCGAGCGGCAAAAGCGTGCTTAGATGGCGCTCCGTTGCGGATGCGAACGAAACGCTCTTGAGGTTCTGCAAAGACGAAGGGAGCGAGCAAGTGTTCAAGTCCATCTGCCGCTTGAGATCGGGTCCTGCACGAGCACTGACGCCGACGACATCAAGGCTGCCTTCAAAGTATATTCGCAAATCAGACACATGGCGCATTGTAGGCTCAGATCCACACCTGCATGGAACAGCGTAGGTTCTGGAGGAACTTACCCATTGGCAGTTTGGCTAGCTGAAGCGCCAAATTCAGTCGGTTCAAGACAAAGGCGCTGGAACTCACCGGATCAAGTCATTCGGGGGCGAAGTGGTGGCTGCAGGAGAAGTGGCTCCATGCTCTGAGCAGCGCCTTTCGCCCAGAAAACTCTCTCCAGCCTGGGATTTTGCCCCAACGATCACGTATGCGATTGAGAACATCAACCGTTGGTATTCTTCAAAGAAATCGTTACAATACAATACAGTACACAGTGATGCATACAGGCATGCACATTACTCACAACTTACACAGGCATGCAAAGTCAGTGAGTGGCCCTACAATGGGACTGAAGTCGGCGCTCATCGCGACAGCCAGCTCGCACTTCGCATCTGCCGCGGATCATGTCAACGGACTCTTTTATTTTGAGGTACAGCAGCATGTACATGCGCACCTATGGACCTAGGCACGCACAGTACGCACGACATTTCGTGCACACAATTTTGAGGTATACGTTCTTTGTAAGCTTACATGCGCCGTGCACAGCGTGCGCACTTGCGATTCTAGATCAGCGCGCGCCTGAGGGAGGAGGAGAAGCGAGTGGCGCGGGCGTTCCAGCAGCGCTTCCGTCGGCAGACGAAAGCGAAGGCGTTGAAGCGGAAGTGGAGTCGCTCGAGACCGCCGACGACGTCGACATTCTCAGAGCATCGGCCGGAAAAAGTGGCCAGGCGAGAAGACGAAAGACGACAGTCTGGACAACATTTTCGATAAATTCGGCGAAGACGCGCCTCCGCTTCTCGGCTCGCATTTATCCCCGACCCTGCGCGCTCAAGATTGCTGGGCACCGGGACTTCCGTGGTTCTCTCCTTTGTGTGTCTCAAGCGCTATACACTGTAGTGGGAATGCAATGACATGTACGGGGGCAGCTGGTGTGTTGGCTCCATATGTTTTGCCTGCGCCTGCATTGTTTCTGCTTCCGTTGGCGAATGCGTTGTGTGCGCTTGACAATTCAATACACGTCCCATATGTATCTTTGCAAGCAACATGAAAGCCTACTTTAGTATACTATAGTAGACATAGTTTGAGTTGCCTAGCTCATCAGTGTAGACTGTAGTATACTATAGCAACTCTAGGTGCGGTCACGTATGCCACCTGTAGTATACTATAGGAGGCTTAGGTGAGCTCAGCTCACCGTAGTTAACTATAGCAACCTTAAGTGAGGTTTCGTAACCTTCACCTAAACCTGCTATAGTAACTAGAGCAACAAACCTCACCTAATCCTGCTATAGTATACTACAGTGAGGTATACTGACAATCATGTTTAAGTGAAGGTACCTGTGTT
>JASAMY010000778.1:0-21822 GCA_030248085.1 Paralinhomoeus sp. GSCO2_6 | reverse complement strand
AGGACCCCGCGATCATAGAAGCGGTCCACACACAAACAAACGAACAAGCAAATTGAAACGGCACTCACTGTTTGAATTTCGTGAGAAGCAATAGTTTGTACCTATCAAGCGCTGGTGTGGCATAGGCCCGGCGCTTAGGCCCGAACATGAAGTCCCATAGGCCCATACAAACTAAGGCCCAAACATACAGGCCCCACAGGCCCTAACAAGCGGAACCTGAAGCAGACTGCAACGCAGTTGGCAAACGGATCCTCCGCGTCCGCGTCCTCGCTCCTCAGCGAGCCGTGGCTGCGACGGAGCTTCTTTCTCGACAGCCGCGAATACAAGCCCGCGCGGCGGCCCCCAGAGCTTCTCATCAGGCTAGATTCCTCGAATTCTAAACAAACTCTTTCTTTGAAAGTACAGTACCTAGGTACATACAGTAGGTGTGCTCTAGCGCTCCCATACAAACTATAAACTATAGGTTGAGGGTTTTTTGGAGGGGGAGGGGGTTGGTGTTTCATAACAAAATATGTTGAACCCTCAGCCTCAGACCAAGAAGATATGTTGAACCCACCCGGGATTTGGGCGTCAGCATCGGCTGAAAATGACTTGACAATGAGCTTAAAACTTTGTGATGGTCCATTAAAATCCCGTATTTTGTAACGCTTGGCCGGATCAGGAAAATTTCAGGCCAGTCGATAAATTTGTGGACATGGCCGGAAATTCAGTGTTTGCTTCATTATTACTATTTTTTGATAACAAGAATTGTCAAAAAGTGATCACAAAAGGTGCTGCGGGGCGCTGCCCGTGCTAATGAGTTTCGCTTGTGTATTGTACTCGCGTCGATAGGTCCGTTTTCACCATCCAGACAAGTGTGGGGGGTGGGGAGGGAGGGTGAGCGATGGAGAACGGTTTTCAAAGACATAAGGTATGTAAGTTTTGCGTTGCGCTCTCCTCCTCACGGCAAGAGACGCGGCCATCCGACGCGCAACCGGTCAGCGCCCCACCAGGACATGGAATGTCTTCCGAGAAGCTCACTGAACCGACAGTACTTTCGCTTTGTCGACACTAACGCACATGTAGGTACAGTCATCCTCACCGAAGGCCACTTCGCAGAACGCAAACGCGGCCCTCCCGTCGGTGGGCAGCCCGCAGTCGTGGTCCGTCCAGTTGCCGTCCGGCTGGAAGATGACGCACTCCTTCGAGTCGGACGTCCAGGTGGCGGTGAAGGGCAGCGTCGAGGTCGCGATCACTACCGCCGCGCCTTCCTCGGTCTCGTACTCGAGAAGAGAGCCGTTGCTGCCCGCCACCTTTCGCAGACCCACGAACGCGAAGCCGTTGAAAAGGTTCAGCCCGGTTAAAGTTATCTACGGAATAGTATTGAATGCGCAGTTGGCATAGTAGTTGGTTCGCACTCTGGGCAGGCCCAACCAACCGAGTTGTCCTCTATGTACCCAGCCATGAGGCTGTCGACTGGCGCCGCCAAGCGCCCCCACAGCTGGCCGGGACGCCAAGACGCGGCAATGGAGCGGCAGTGCCCAAAAGCTCTGTCGTAGTCGTACATGTATGGAACTTGATGGACGATTGCAGGTCTCGCAGCGCTCGAGAGCAGTGTCACACTGCGTCCCCGTGCCAATGGATGAAAGCCGGGAGGCGTGCACGCTGAAAGGCGCACTTCAATTCTCGTTCGCCCAAATTCTGCGGCGCCTACTCGGCCGGTCGACTCCGACGAACGCCATTTCGTAGGTCTCTTGAGGATGCTGGGTCAAGTTGAGCACGAGGCCAGTGTCGGTGTTGAGCAGGCTGCAGGCCCAATGTGGAGGCTCTTTCGTCGGGTTGGCGGTGAACTTCCAGACTGCGCAGTCCGAAAGGGCACTGCATGCATCGCAGCAATCTTCAGGGGTTGTCTCGATGAAGTATTTCTTGTAGGACAGAATATACGTCTTGTTGACATCTTGAGTCGCGTAGTATACAGATCCGTCCATGTAGTCACAACCAGACGCTAAACAGCATTAGGTATGTACGTATGAGATGACACGTATGACCCTGAGTGATTTACGACAAGTGCGTCGCACACCTGCGATGGAGGAAGCGCAGACGCACAGAAAGCATTAGGTATCTCCTTTAAGGAAATGAAGTAAAGACACTGTCACGATCGGAAGATGCTCATGTGCCAATATGACTGCTTATAGCGACTGTGGCCCCTTATGGTAGGCGCACCTCCCCGAGGTCGCTCACCCATAAAGGAAACGCTTTCCTTACAAATTTTGGATGGCCTCAGAGAATGGCTCATATCGAGAGCGGGGGGGGCTATCATAGGATTTCGGTTCGCATACACAAGCACGAAAGTGGCTCATTTAGAGAGAGAGAGAGAGAGAGAGAGAGAGAGAGAGAGAGAGAGAGAGAGAGAGAGAGAGAGAGAGAGAGAGAGAGAGAGAGAGAGAGAGAGAGAGAGAGAGAGAGAGAGAGAGAGAGAGAGAGAGAGAGAGAGAGAGAGAGAGAGAGAGAGAGAGAGAGAGAGAGAGAGAGAGAGAGAGAGAGAGAGAGAGAGAGAGAGAGAGAGAGAGAGAGAGAGAGAGAGAGAGAGAGAGAGAGAGAGAGAGAGAGAGACGAGAGAGAGAGAGAGAGTGAGAGCGAGAGAGAGAGAGAGAGAGACAGAGAGAGAGAGAGAGGGGAGGGGGGGGGGGGGGGGGGGGGGGGGGGTGGGGGGGGGGGGGGGGGGGGGGGGGGGGGGAGAGAGAGAGAGAGATGCAGAGAGAGAGAGAGAGAGAGAGAGAGAGAGAGAGAGCAGAGAGAGAGAGAGCAGGGGGTCAGAGAGAGAGAGGGGGGGGGGGAGGGCGATGAAGAACGGTTTTCAGAGATAGTATTAAGGAAAAATTTGCAGGTGGCTGCAAAAAAGGTGAATATGTGACGCTCGTGTGTTGAAGTCCAGTTTGAAAAAGAGCGGTATTAAGGCATGCCCCTCTGATTTCTGGCCACTTCCACATTGTAGCTGATCAACTTCAGTTTGAACAAACCATGTATTAAATCTGAACCAAACGCAGCAACACGTCACATATTCGGCGTGTTTTGTGTTCACCCGCAATGGAAATAAATGTGCAGCGAAAACACCCGCGACTGGAACTGGCTGACATTTTACACAGATTGAATGTGAGAAATAAGCACATGCACACGTATGCATGCGCGCACGCACGCAGCGCGCACGCGCACGCGCGCAGCACACACGCATGCACGCAGCACACACGCACGCATTAGGGCATTACATGGCTGGGGGCACATCACAAATGTTGGACGAAGAGTTCGTCATTGGGTGTAATGCCAGAAGGGAATGGAGCAGGATTGTAGTACATATTGTATGTCTCGCCTACACATCACCAACTGTACATCGTCACCAACCCACATGCAACAAATTTTAGCACTGCAAGACATTCTTTGGCAGTGTCAGGTTCATGGTAATGAGCAATAATAACGACTTGTTAGAGAAGAGATTTGAGTTGATGGACGTTTGTGCTTGGGCTTGACCGAGTGACATGGCTCACACAAAAAAAACGCCGAATATGTGACGTGTTGCTGCGTTTGGTTCAGATTTAATACATGGTTTGTTCAAACTGAAGTTGATCAGCTACAATGTGGAAGTGGCCAGAAATCAGAGGGGCATGCCTTAATACCGCTCTTTTTCAAACTGGACTTCAAACTCCTAGTGATGCTTTGTAACATTTCTCCACTTAGCATATTCTCCTTCTAACCAGTCGCTCCACCACACTGCAAACCATGTCAATCATGCACATTTTCTACTTGTGTTGGCAGTCTGAAACAGTGGATCTCATGCAACATATGAGCCTGGGACTATGTAATTTTCATTCAAGAGTATGTAGTAGCATATAGGTATGAAGGTTGCTTGCCAACAGAGTAGGTGCTCAGCGTTTGTGTTGTTGTCCCCCAATGTAGAATGCTTTGGAAAGCCTCCAGATACGTTTCTTCGGAACATTTTCTGGAGTTTACCAATAACGCGCGAGAATTCAAAAACGCGCGATGGCGCATTCGATGCCCCAGAAGAAGGCGGTTCTTTTGCGCCATAACGCGCCGAAATCCGTTCAGGCAATCAAAAGTTTGAGGCGATCAAAGTTTGAGGAATCCGCACTGGGAATGTCGTCTCATATTAGGGGTCAGACGCTGACGCGCTGACCCTGATAAACAGCTGTGCCGCATGTTACTCGCGAATGGTTTGATGTACAGGCACGTGTGATGGCTCGATGCCGAGATTGTTATGGGTGGGTTGAATTGCCATATGCAAATGCATACGGTAATCGAAGTACGTGCGTGCGTGCGTTCAAGTGGGTGAGTGAGTGAGTGCGTGCGTGCGTGCGTGCGTGCGTGCGTGCGTGCGTGCGTGCGTGCGTGCGTGCGTGCGTGCGTGCGTTTCGGTGCGTGCGTGCGTGCGTGCGTTTTGGTACGTGCGTGCGTGCGTGCGTGCGTGCGTGCGTGCGTGCGTGCGTGCGTGCGTGCGTGCGTGCGTGCGTGCGTGCGTGCGTGCGTGCGTGCGTGCGTGCGTGCGTGCGTGCGTGCGTGCGTGCGTTTTGGTACGTGCGTGCGTGCGTGCGTGCGTGCATGCGTGAGTTCGTGCGTGCGTGCGTTTGTTTGTTTGTTTGTTTATTCGTCGAAGCACGGTGTACGACCTTACAAAGGCACAAAGGCGAAGCACAGCGAGTGAGCGAATTGGGTACACATGTGTCACAACAAACAAAGTGCAAATGTCCACAGTTAGCAAATAGGAGGGATGGAAATGCAACGCCCGCCAACTGTTTACGTTATCACGTGCGAGACATGGCTAGGTGACACCAAAAAGGTGATTTTATAACCTAACCATTTAGGAATTGGGATAAGTTTTCCTTTAGGAGTTTATGTTTAAATGTAATTATAGTTTTGGAGTTGACCGTTCCTTCCGACAAGGCATTCCAAGCAGCAATGACCCTATTCGAGAAGAAGTGCGCTCTATATTGAGTCTTGTGTTTTTGTGGACAGAGTTTAAAATTATGCCCCCTCGTTCTGCTGTCTCTATTTAAGGTAAAAAAATCTTCAAATTTATTGGAAGTTTGTTTGTGAATTATTTTATAGACATAGATTAAATCGGCATGTAGCCGCCGCAGCTCAAGGAGGGGAAGACCAATGCGCTCTCTCCGTTCATCATATGACAAGTGGCGTAGTTGCGGAATATTTCGGGTGAAAGTTCTCTGAATTGACTCCAGCTGCCTTGTGTTACCAACCATGACCGGATTCCAACACGGGGAAGCATATTCAAGACTGCTTCAAGACGCGTGCGTGCGTGCGTGCGTGCGTGCGTGCGTACGTGCGTGCGTGCGTGAGTGAGTGCGTGCGTGCGTGCGTGCGTACGTGCGTGCGTGCGTGCGAGTAGTCCCAGCCTGGAACGCCTTACGTCAGACACGGTCAGCGCTCGAACTCTCTCTACTTTCAAAAACAAGCTCATCCGGGAAAATTTGTCCCCCTTCCTAGTGGTTGGACTATAAAATCACAATTTTGGTGTCGTCCAGCCACGTCCACACAACTTGCACTTTGCACATACCGCATGCAATGTAGGTTGGCGCGTCGTATACTGTACAACTGTGTAATCAGTATGATGCACTTGTGAATGTATATGGTGAACAATATGTATTCCGCTCTCCACTGCGTACTGTGTTGACATTCGCATTCCTCTCGCGTCTTGATCTTTGACATGCGCCACTGTATCGCGTATTCTTTCGCGTCTGCGCGCCTCGCCATGTTGTTGTGCGGTGTGTACAGCTCGTTTGTGGACAATAAACAATAAACAATAAACAAAGAGAGAGAGAGAAACAGACCTGTTTCCAGTAGCAGAGCGCTAATGATGAATGCGGCAACTGCCATGGTATGCGGCGTTGTGCACAAGAACTACTGCGAAACCGCACCCTATCCCCTCGCCCGTGTGTATGTTTTTGGCGAATGGCAAGACCGAGCTTCTCTGTTCGACGAGCGACCGAGGCTGCTGCTTCTACAGAAGGAACGCCAGCCGCGGCTGTCGCCTGTGGATTCCCGCGGGATGCAGAATGGAGTCATGGAGACCCATGCGGCGTGTCGGCTACAATTTGAATCACTATCGCGTTTCGGTTGCATTGTGCTGGATTGATTGGATTGATTGCGCGCGCCTGGTGAAAAACAGGAGCACTCGTGAATGGTACGGGTGAATGAATCCTACCTCCAATCAACCCCGCCCCCGCTCATGTCGCTGATACAGGAGGAAGTGGCAAAATTTAGTTGCAATGCGAATGCAATTTAGTTCCAATCTTTCCTTTACCGATGTACAGTAAAAAAACCCTCCTAGTCCTAAGTGAATAGATCTCGCAAGTGAATTTTTTTTTTCAAGAAAGGTTTGCCCCGATTGATTGATGCCCCTAGTGGTGAGTGCAATTTTATTTCCAAATTATTGGTCAGTTGTTTGCAAATGTCTCCTTCGTAGGTAGTAAAGAAAAATTGCAGTCAACACTTTTTTGCGCGCGCGTACGGTAGCGTGCGCGTTCAACACGAGAACCTATAAAGAAAGACAGATGAAGACGCAAACGTTCAAAGTTCATTCACTGTTGGAAAGGAGGTACCTACTATCGGAGAAAGGGGCACCATTGTTTCAACCTTTTGTCTACTAGGGGGCACAATTTGAGGGGGGTACTTCTCGATGAGGACACTATTAAAGAATTTACGGCATTAGGCTTTCTACTTTCTCGTTCCATATCAACGACAGATCAAGACCTGATATTGGCTAATATGCATCAAGCTTAGATTGGTGGCACTCAGAAGCGCTGTCGCTTTGCTTCTGCTGATTCGGGCGCCGGTCCGATCTTGGCCACAGCGGGCCGCTTGTGTCGCGTCTCGAGCGCGCGGCGCTTGTGCTTGGCCGACAGGAGCAGCGTGATCGAGACGATGTTCACCACCGCGACGCCCTGGGCGGCCACGACCGACCCTGAAAGATTGATCGATTGATCCGGATAAATTCAATAACCCGCTGCACATTTAGTGATACCAACGGCATTCAAGCAGGATGCTGCAAAACCGAGAGGGACGGACAGATACTGCGGGATGTCGCTTTGGTTCGAAAGCAGGCGCAAGCGAGTGCAGTGTTTTGCCGAGAGCGTTGGCGCAGCGAGTTCATACGGAAAAATTTGTAAAGGTCTGTCTATCCATCCGTGTTGCACATTTTCGTCATTCATTCAAAGCTAGTGTTGCAGCATTCTACGATGCAAAAACAGTGCATTACCAAAAATGATCTAATAGGTAGACTGTAAGTATGTAGGTACCCGGGGCCGGGGGTGCCATTAATTCAACCCTCGACAACCCCGATGGGGGGATTGATCGATCTCGTTGATGAAAAATTGCAATAGTATTGTCGTTCAAATGCAACAAACCGCATAAAGTAAATCGCTTTCTAGCAAGAGTTATTAACTTTTAAATTTGGCGGGGTAACTCTGCCGCACCCTGTACACACCTACACACAGCTGCATACGCGACCATACCATACATACCGTGCATCTGGACCTGGGAAATTTGCCTTTTAGACGCTGGCCCATTTAGGGAGGGGGTGTAAAACCGTGTAATCATGTACAGTATAGGCGGCTGCAACTCAAAGTACAGTCTTGGGAGAGTGTAGAAATATGGGGGGGGGGGCAAATTACCGGGGGCAATTATAGGGTTTACGTTACGGTAAGTATTGCTGCGATGCACCACAGCAGTTACAGGTACGGTACTTGCATTTCCAGTTCTTCGGCTTTACGTCTTTACTCTGGTCGCTCGTGCAGACTTGCCATGGCCCAGGCTGCTCCACCTCAGTGGCCAGCGTCGGCAAAACGGCAGAGTAAAATGTCGTTGCCAACTGACTGAAAGAGCCTTTCCTGATGTGCGAAACCCAGTACGATCTGTCTGATTGAAACGGTACGCAGGGTAGTACGCCCCCCCCCCCCACCGAGACACGGTGCGCACAATGACTACTGATGCAGAATTTATTCACTGCAGTACGATGGTTTCTGTTAGGGTGGATTTATACTTCGTTTCGTTTTGTCGCGCGCGACAGTTTCGCCCGTTTCGTTACGGTCTTAATTTATACTCACGGTAATCGAATAAAAAAAATTGTGTTACAAACGCGCGCAAAGTTGAACGAGCGAAACAAAACACGTGTTCCGTTTGTGTTGGAATTTTTGAGTGTTTCGGTCGTCAACATTTTTGTTAAATTGGCGTCAAAACGCGGTTGTTTTGCAAAAAAATGTCAGAAGATTGGAAGGAGCGGCTCATAGAAGAGGTTCGCCGTCACGAGCACCTCTGGAAGTTGTCCGACGCCCTGCACCACGACAGGGACGCCAACCTCAATGCTTGGCTCGAGATTGGCGAGCTTTTTGCGCTAGAGCTCGGCTTCGACGGCAGTCCCGTCGGCCAGAAGGATTCGGGTTAGCTATATTTGATTAAATATCGGGAAGTTCCCACAGTTTCTATTTTTTTTTGGTAATTTAGTTCTTTTTTGTTTCGTTTATTTAGCTAATTACTGCCGCGCCTAGTGGACGAAGCTGTGCAACAGCCGCCGTAGCGTGAAGAACCGCCTGAAGAAGAAGAGCGGCAGCGCCGCGAGCAAGGAGCCGCTCTGGAGGTTCTACGGCGCCATGAGCTTTCTTGACTCGAAGAACATCAACCGCCCGTTTGTTCTCCATTTTTTTTTTCATTAGCATGCGCTGATTTTGCAACGAAAGTGGCGGCGGCAGGTCCTTCGAGAGCTTCGGCTTGGACGACGAGGCGCTGTCCCAGACATCAGTCGACTCGTCCTCGGTCGAGGGGGGCCCCGCCAACGGCGACGACTGGCCCCAAGACCTCGAATACGAGACGCCCGCCAAGAAGCCGCGTGGTGAGTCCCACTGCGCCATCAATCATACATAGGCAGGGCAAGTGAGTTGGTTTGGGGGGGGGGGGCTGCAAAGGTGCGGCAGGAGGGGTGTGTTACCACCCCCCCCCCCCCTCTACTACTGGCGCGTGCCCACCAGTTTTTTTTCGGGACAGACTTCCCTCCTCCCACCTATCTATTGCGAATGCGAACCCAGTATTTTCCCGTGAAACTGGTTCAGCAGAGGGCATGCCGAGTCGTCCCCAGTGGCGATGTCGGCTGAGAAGATGCCGAGGTCGGCAAAGTCGAAGGTGAGCCCGCACGACCTCCAGGCGGCCATCGTCGGCGAGCTCAACTCCAACGACACCTTTGGTGAGACCTGGAGTGAGATCCTACGCACACTCGCACGCACGCACACGTGCTCATGGTATTCCATGATGTCCGATTCCATGATCGGTTGCATTGATTGAGCACGTCGACTTATTAGTGCTGGTATTATTGAGTATAACAAAATGTAGAAAATAACAGCAATCATGTGTGGTGTTCTAGGCGCCTCGGTCGCCGACCGACTGCGTTAGCTGCCCAAGCTGGAGCAACTCAAGGCGAAGAAATTTATGAATGAGTATTTAGACACTCTGGTGATCAAGTTCGCGAAAGCCGAGATCTGAGATGCGAAACGTGAAAGACTGAATGCGATGGACGTGTGCCTGATCCGAACATGACAGAGACATCTCTACGCCTGCTCTATTCTGCCGACGCGCAACACCTTGCTTTGCCACGCGACGGCACTCTCGGAATTAAAATAGTCGGCGAATGTGTCGCGGATTCGGGCGGCCTTCGTCGAGTGGTTGAAGGGCCGCCTGTCGAGGGCGACGAGCTGGTCGGGGGCAGCGGTTCCACAGCGCTTCGGGGCCTGAAAATAGAAACATTCAACAAGACCCCTCATTTCTTCAGCCACCAAAATGCCGACTTTCAAAGTGACGTGTTTGCCGTCGAGCGTGCCCACGCAGTTGGGGAACTGCCAGCGCTCCGCAAAGCCGTCCGCCACTTGACGCCACTCGTCGGCAGTAGCCGGTGACTTGGTGCCGGTGACGCCTCCTTCACGATCTGACTCACCAAAGCCGCCGACACCGCGTGGTATTTTGCCAACGACACCTGCATGTCGCCCGAAGCGAGTCGCCTAAATGTTATATCAGATAATCAATTTAATTTCCATTAAAGAGACGTATTCTTCTAAGCGAATTAAATTTCTGAGACAATTAAATCCTGCCTGAGCCCGGATTCTTCGTTTTGTTATTCGGCTATTCTTATAATAAAAAAATAAATCTCAAAAAAAAAATTTGATGCAGAAGTTTCTTTTATATGTGGTGGTCGTATTTCGGTGCGCTGTTCTTCGCCATACTTCGTACCGACCCCCTGTGCGCCCGCTCTTCTCGTTCTACCGCATCCGCAGCGGCGCGCACGTTCAAACTGTCGCCTTTGCACTTACGACCTTCCCCCCCTTTGCACCCGTGGCGTACTCGTGCCAACCGCTCACGCCACCTTCGCATCTCTTTGTCTTCTTCCCTCCTTCCCTCCTTCCCCCCTTCGTACGCCCACGCAGAGTGCGCCGCGTCGGCGACTTCTCCGTGCTATCGTCAGTCGGTTGCGTTTCCCCCTTCCTTTCTCTTTTCTCTTCCACCGACCGACTCCCGTGTGGTGGACTGTGCAGCGTTGTATTGCGACAAACCGTTGTTCGCGGGTCTCGCATCGCTCACACGACCACACGGCTGCACACTACAAACGACGCCAGTGCCGCTCGAGACGCCACAGCCGCTGGTTGCTCTTCGACACGCGTCGCCAAGCACTGACAGCGACAGGGAGTACACGCTGCTCTGCTCGCTCGCAGTCCTCTGTTAAATAACGGGAGCATCGCGCTCCTGAGAGCCGAGCGCGCATTGTAGTGATTCAGAGTCGACGACGACGTTGGTGCGCCACCAGCTCGCCGTTTCGAGATCGACTGGTGCTGCTAGCCACGGTCAACCGCAGTCGAGGCAGACGAGGGCCGCTGTCTTCGACCTGCGCACACACGCGAGCCACAGGGCGGAGCGGTCGACGCACGCACTCGCGCCCGGGTCGCCGTGTTGTTGCTACCGCGAGCCCGCCCACGCTCTCCGGCCCCACAATAACGTCCATAAAAATCTTCCACCCACATTTACGCACGCGCCTGTTGCGAAAAGAGAAATATAAAAATAAAAAAGAAATAAAAATTAAAAATAATACCTCAAGGCAATTGCCAGTCGCTCTTCGACAGAGATCGGCAGGGCGCGCGTGTTCTTCTTCTCGAGTCGAGGACGCACGAGCTCGAGCAACTCGTCGAAACTGTCGCGAGACATTCTGTAGTAATTCCAGTGCAGTTGAGGGTCCATCACAGCAATTGGCGCCGTGATGCCGTCGACGCCGCGATTCTGGTGAAGCGGACGAACGCACCATCTCCGCTCGCACTTCAGCAAGCTCTTTGACAGCTCCGATAGGGCCAACAGCCTCACTAGCTTTTGCTTTCTAGAGAAGTATCGCATTTTCAACGCCAAAACTGCAACAAATTTCGACTTGGAAGCCACAGAAAAAAATGAGTGTTTTGGTGCGCGACGAGGGATACGGTAAAAACGAAACACGAGACAGTTGTGGCCGCGACGTAACGGTCGAAACGGTTATGGCGTACCCTGTTTCGTGTTGCCGCTACGAAACGAAGTATAAATCCACCCTTAGGCCAAGACGACGGCTGCGTCGTTTAAGACAATTGCGCCTGCGTATACACACACATGGAAACGGTGGCCATGCCTTGAATGACCGCGTGCGGCACAGGGTAGGTCGCCTCGGCGGCCAACTCGAAGCAGGCTGGAATCACGACGATCGCGCCGGCGCCCCACACGAAGCAGCTGGGCAGCAGCAGATGGTGCAGGTTCGGGTAGTTGGTTAGCTGCAAGCAATTGGTAGCCGATGCCGTGGTGTATATGCAATGTTTGTCCCACCCACAACAAAAGGTCAACAACCGAATCAATGATGGTCCCTATACATACTGGGGCGGGCTCTATACTTTCAGCCCAAAAATTTTCTAGTTGTTCAGTCCAATTCAGCGAGTCACTCTAGCAGAACGAAGTTTGCAGTTAAAATTGCAAAATTTTCAAATTTTTGTTAAGCAAATTTCTGTAAGTTTGGTTTTTTTTCCAGCATTTAAAGGTTGTTTCAATGGTTGAGTCAGCAACTTGGAGTTCACACCGTGGTGTAGACGATGCAACCGATGCTTGACAAGGCGCCAACGACTTTTATGGTCTCTTGGTACAGCCCCGTGCGGTCGAGGAACGCTGCGCCGATGGGCGTGGCCAACATACCGCCGGCCACGGCGCTGACCGTGAGCACGCCGGCGAACGTCTAAGCCAGCATTCTGGTTTATTTATTTATTTGTTGTTTATTCATTTATTTATCTATTTATTTATTTATTTATTTGTTCGGCTTTACTCGTCCCAGCTACACCATCGAACGCAGAACAATAAAACGACAACGCTTTGACTGCTTTTGCAGTAGCAAATGCAAAAATAGTGTTCCCCTCCATATAGGCAAGGGACCCGTTGGATGAAACATTTTACCCGTGGGAGGGTACTATTGAAGAATTTACGGTATTCCGCAGTGCATAAAGTGCACAAAGCTTGGAATATCGGTGTCTCGGCCTATAGAAGCTGACGTACGGCGGAGTAGCCGTTGAGACAGAGGAGCTGCTGAGACACGGCCACGAAGCCCATCATGGGGCCGCTCATGTTGCCCACGAAGAAGCAGAGCAGCAGGTACTGGCCGCTCCTCAACGCCTAAACCGCGTGCCCCCCCCCCGTCGTCACTTGGTCTTCAGTTGCTGCACGCATCGCACAAACGTCAGTGACGTACACTGTAATGTAATGTACACACAAACACAGGGTACACACAGGGCAATCTAGGGCTCGACAAAAATACTCGTTTTCGGTGGATCCATCAAGAATCGGACCCAGAAACGTGCGCGCAAGAGGCCGATTCTCAACCACACTGCCATTCGCTGATACGCGCAGGAAAGTTCGAAAGGAGACAACCGCTCCTTCAGCAGGCCAATGAAGCGAAGCAGGCCAAGCACTTTTTTGAATCCCGGCCAGAAGGCGAGCCACTTGCCGTCGGCTGACGCGCTGGGCGGCGTCGGCGGCACCGCGGACTTGACGCCGAGCAGCGTGAGCGCTCCGAACAGGCAGCTGGGACAAACGAGCGCGACTGTCTGCAAATCGCACCGAAAACGCCCTGGCCAAAGTACAGCCCGGAAAGAGAGGAATTCGTCAAGCTCAAACCAAGAAGAAAATCTGATCGCCGCGACTGACGAACAGCGGCGTCAGCATCGAGCCCGTCATCGTGCCCACGGGCGGTCCTGCGTTATGAATGCGTGAACCAATTTTATGAATTTTTTCGACAGTTTAAATGTGAAGACTATGTAGTGATACGCATTTCTCTCATTACTGCGCCCAATAGACAATCGAGTGTGCACCAAACTGCCACACCGTCCATTCTGTTGCGCACCGAGCATTGCAGCCGCAACCGCAATTGTCCGCTGTCGGGGTGGAAACCACAATCCAGCCACCTTGGTAGGCAGACACAGCACGCAAGCGTAGCCGCAGCCCATCAATAGGTGCGCTGAATCGGTTCTCTTTGCGCGGGGGGGGGGGGCAGCCGCAGCTGCCACAGAACTTTTCGAGTATACCTGCGATGAGTAGGACCAGAGCAGGTGGTCCACGCAGGAATTCCAGCGCGCTGCACAACTTTAGAAGGCCGCCGAGCGTCAGCAGAGGCGTCGCCATGAGAAGCTGAAGCGTGTGTGTGTGTGTGTGTGTGTGTGTGTGTGTGTGTGTGTGTGTGTGTGTGTGTGTGTGTGTGTGTGCGTGCGTGCGTGCGTGCGTGCGTGCGTGCGTGCGTGCGTGCGTGTGTGTGTGTGTGTAAAATAAAAAGGTTTGAAAAGGGACCGAGGCGCGTATGCCACGAGTGTCGGCCTGCCAGGTGGAGTAGAGGCTGAAGAGGCCGGTGGCGAGGGCGAAGGCGGTCGTCGCGCGATTCGTCGCCTCGCAGTCTCCGTTGCAGTAGAACTGGTCGACGATGTTCGCTATCGGTGCGAAGGAGAAGAATTGCTGCGAATCGGCGCTCTTGCCGTGTGACGCACGCACGCACGCACGCACGCACGCACGCACGCACGCACGCACGCACGCACGCACGCACGCACGCACGCACGCACGCACGCACGCACGCACGCACGCGCACACACCTACGCACACACCGGCACGAACGCACGCCAGCACGTGCAGTGCGTTCAACGACCACGCACCAAGTTGGAGGACACCGCGAGGCCCACAACGCAGCTCAAGACGACCCATCGAGTTCCATAGACTGCAAACTCCTTTGTTTCAAGCTCTTTCTCAGCCATTGCGCGCGAAGTATGGCGGTAGTACTCGTCCACTGACACATATTGCCACTTAGCGCGACATTTTATGTCGCGAAAATTTGCACTCGTGCACTCTTTTGTGCAGTCGGTCGCGAACCCGAGGGCGTTGTGTAACGTATGGGTAAGTAACGTTTTGCAACTCTCCTTGGCATCCTCGTAACAGACACATTTTAAGGAGGCAAAAAGGCAGTATTTCACTAACGACACTCAACTACATTGTCTGGATAGCGTTTAGAAAATGTGGGCTCTGCATTCAAATTGACAACTTCGTATCCAGTAACGTGACGGGATTGAACCTCGTCTGATTTAACCAAGGGGCACTGGCGAATCTATCGTGATGCCTTATATGTAGATAAAGAGTGTGGCAGTATCACTCGGTCGTTCTTCTGCAGCGAGGGATTGTGGACTGCTCACCTGCTGACAAATGCGGCAGAAGCCCCGGAGCGGTTCAACACCGAGGCAATTGGAGCGTTCTTCCTTCTGCCCATGGGGATTAGTAAGTGGCAGTGGTGGGATATGAAAGCCCAACCACGAGCGCACCGAAAAGACGCCTTTCCGCAGACTACTGAGCTATATATACTCGCGTTTCAAGGGGGCGAAGGAAAGGGCAGGAGGAACGGGTGACGCGAGTTTTCCGACAGTCTACCAAAGAACATGCGTTTATTCTAAAACGAATTGGCAATTTCTTTTGGAGGTTCGAGACCAAAGTCTCAGGCGAGAGGGGGACCGCATGGGTCCTTGGTGTGGTGGGAACATTGGAGGGGGAAAAGAAGAGGGGGGAGGTGGGGGGAAGACAAGAGTAAAAGTAAGGGAGGGGCTCCGTCGGTCATACCTCTGCCTTCTACAAGGCCGATTGTTGCCGTGGGTGGCGCGGCCAAGCGGCCCCCACAACCCACGCAGCGGGCGAAGCTGACAGGCATTGGGCTCGGGGACAAGTGCAACTGACCAAGGGAAAGAGAGGGCCGAGGAGGAGGCCTCGCGGGAGAACGCCCTCGTGGCGTCCGCCGAGGCGCTGACCATGGCCGGCTCGATCCCTCCCACCGCGGAGCCCCACTTGGAGGACACGCAAGACGACGAGTTGGAGAAGTAGACGGGCCCCAAGGAGGACGCCTACTCACCATACACTACAACTAGGTGCGCATTGTCGCTGCGTATCTAGAGCGCTACCAGGCGTCGAGTAACCCTCGCCGCCTTTGCTTTACCTCCGCCCGGCGGCCAGTTGATTCATCCCTGGTTGGCCGGGCGACCCATTTTCGTTTCAGGCCGTTTGAGAGTATATAGCGCCAAGCGAGGACGCTCTCAGCCCCTGCGTCGTCTGCCGACTCGTCTGCAACCGTCTTCTTCTTCTTCACTGAGACCGGCCCTGACGACGGCTGCGGCGTATCGGCAGGCGACGCAGGGGCTGAGAGCGTCCGCGCTTGGCGCTATATACTCTCAAACGGCCTAAAACGAAGGTTGATCGCCCGGCCCAGGGGTGAGCCAACTGGTGCCGGGCGGATAGTAAAGCGAAGGCGGCGAGGGTTAGTCGCCGCCTGATAGTATTCTAGGTGCGCAGCGACCTGCGTACCTAGTTATAGTGTATGGTGAGTAGGCGTTCCCCTCGGGGCCCGCCTACTTGAAGATGGGCGACGACTCGTCGTTCTGCGTGTGCGTCTGCAACCGTCGTCAGGGCCGGCCACAGAGAAGAAGAAGAAGAAGGCCGATTGTTTGAATGAGAACAGCGATCAGGGGCACAGTTTTGGCGTCAGCCCCATGCTCAAGGGGGTTACTGGTTTTTGGCAGTCTTGCCACGCTGAGGATTGAACTCCGCACCTTGCGGTTTGGAACCAACGCCTTAGCCCAACTGGCCAACAACAGCAGCGCCGCGATTGGACGGGCAAAATGGTCGACTGCAAATCGCTTTGCTTTAAATCCGTGCAAACTCGCTACCTAAGAGGCAATTGATATATTCGCCACAAAAAAATTCAAAATCGGCGCCGTGAATGTATGTGTTTAACGGATTCTTAAACGCATGTATTTCTACAAGCATGCAGCGTGCAGTTTGTACATACACTGTTTCGTTCACATTCTTAAGCAGATCTTGAACACGAGTTCGGAATTTGCGTCATCTCCTTGAGCAGTGTAATAAGGAACGCGCTGTGTACGAAATCATGCAGTCGTAAACGAGAAATGCGGCAATCTGAACTCGTGCACCAAGTAGAGGCTGAATAAAGGGAACCCGCAGGAGACCCGGCGGTGTCTTGTCTTCCATTCACTAACGAAACAACTAAAAGGAGGAAAGAAAAAGAAAAAAACAATTGAAGACGGACGAAAGAGGAAATGTTCGGAATTTGGATTACGCTGACGGCGATGGCGACTCTCGTCCTGTGGAGGTGATGGCAGTGTGTTGTGTACAGTATACACGCTGCATGCATACACATCAGTAGAAACTACATATCGTCCTCTGCGGCTACACAATAGTAGTTCCAGAGTACAGTTCCACGCTACAGGCAATAAACATGACCCAAACATGGAACAACGTGACAACACCAGTTTTTGACAAGCAAACCAGTGCACCCTCTACACTGGGCGTTTATTGGAAGGGGACAATCATTGGAGGGGGCGTTCTATATCAGTACGATCCCAACGTCTGCGTGAGTACACCAGGCGCGCACCCCCCACACTCTGCAGCTACAGAAAGTACAACTAGACTCCGGGGCACTGTTGGAGTGTCTTACGGTAAGCAGCTTTAGTTGGCGGCACCTTCGGCATCGGAACGGCGTGTTCAAGCGTCTGGGCGTGCCGGGTCCTGAGCCTTCGCTGCTGTGGGGCAACTGGTTTGAGCTGCGCCGCGAAGGACCGACGCCGCTGCGTCTGCGCGCGTGGACGCGCGACCTCGGCCCACTCTACGGCTACCTCGAGGGCGGCCGTCCCGTGCTCGTCACCACCGACCTCGACGTCCTGCTCGACGTCTTCGTCAAGAAGTTTGCGCACTTCCACTCGAGAAAGGTGCCACTTTGGAACGGACGCGACGATCAGGGGGAGGGGGATAGATGGAGAGCTGCAGATACACCTATGTAACCCTCCAATATGTATAGGTACAGCGGGGTAGTACAGATTTAGGAAACCTTCCATTGCATGGAGCCTGTGCTGCAATGAAATACATACGCACCACCTAAAATTAAAAGTTCATAACTATTTACATGTACTTGGCGCAATTTCCAAGCCGTGGACGCCAAGCTGGTAGTATGTACTGTATAAACTGTTGCTTCTGCTTCAGGAGTTTCTGCTGCAGCCGCATCCGGACACGGACCCGAACGTGTCCGTGTTCACGGCGCGCGGTGCGCGCTGGAAGCGTCTGCGCAGCATCGTCAGTCCGTCCTTCAGCAGCGCCAAGCTCAAGCAGCTCATGCCCATCCTACAGGAGTCGGTGGGCAAGCTCATGGACGTCTTAGAGGCCAGGGCGCAGTCGGCCCGGCCATTCGACGTTCACAAGTGCTGCTGCGTGCATTCTATCTAGCGTCAAACCCTCCATTCCACTATGTAGCGCGCGCCCTCGGACATTACTACTTTCAATCCTTGTTGGCCAAGGGCACTATTGCAGTTGTATATTGCGTTCCTTAGTCAAAACGTCGTTCAGAAATGGGCGTAGCTGTCTACACACCACTTACCGCGTATCTACTGCTTGATTCGTGTCTCCTTAAATAACGTAAAACGTATGGTACTTCTTGCATCTTTGGCACTGTTGGAAAGGGGAGGGGCACTATTGGAGGACTTACGGTAGTGGCCTGTGACCAGGACGCTGCGCCAGTAGAGAGCGAACACCTCGCAACAGGAAGTACCAAGAGCTCACAATGGACGTGATTACAAAGGTGGCGTTCTCGGAGCGGACGGACCTGATCGAGGCCGAGCACGAGAGTCCCTACTTGACCATGGCCAGAGACTACTTTGAGAAGACGACGCTTCGATTCCTCGTGCTCACCTTCGTCGGAAGTACACAACTCTGACTGCTAAGTTCTGAGTGCAGCAGTCTGAGTGCGTTCAGACTGTCTCTACGAATTCAAGAACTCGTTCATCACCGTGACGCAGTGGCTGACGAGGAATCTCTTCCCGTCGACCAGCAAAATCATTGCGCGCAGATTGGCCAGGGTCGTGGACGAGCGCAGGGCCATCAAGGTCACGGTTTTTGGACGTTTAGCAATGCGCATCCTGCAGTGCAGATGTATGTACATCTAAGACAAAAAACTATGTATGCTGCGATGTTCGCAGTCGGTAGATTCTGCGCGGTGAGTTGACTGGGGGGGGGGGGGGTGTGGTTGGTGGGGTCGGGCAGCGCAACGTACCATACACAAGCCTTTTATAGGACGACTATCAGGGACGAATGGACTTCATTCAAATGTTTCTAATGGCAGAGTCGGACCAATCATTCGATCACCGCAACCCATCGGACGCTCCAGAAAGCTTGGCAGGGCTTAAGATCGACAAAAGGCTCAGCCCAGCCGTACGTGTTCTTGTTCGCGCCTCTGCAGCGATATGCTTACCTACCTACCACCACGTGTTACAGCAGTGCACGACGTATAATACGGAACAACGTTTGGCCTAGTGGTAGGGAATCGACCTCTTGCGCGCACGGTTCTGGGTTCGATTCTCGACGCCCGATGGAGCCTGATTCACTAAATCGATGACTTCCCTTTCGATGGATTTTGTCGTGCCATTGCCACCCTAGATTACCAATGGCGTTGTTCCCAATGTCTTCGTCTAACTATGTACCTATGTGGCTCTAGACGGAAAGGCGTCATGGATATGGGAATGCGACGGGCCATTGACGGCCTCCTAGCGTTGCCCCAAATTATTTTTTTTTTGAGGTTCGAGCCCGAAGTCTCAGACAAGAGGGGGACCGCATGGGTTATCCTCTGTCTTCTACAAGACCGAGTGTCTCAATGAGAACAGCGATCAGGGGGGCACAGTTTTGGCGTGAGCCCCTTGCCCAAGAGGGTTTGCCCTTGCCCCGCGCAATGTCACTCGCACGGGTGATGTTGTGCGGTCAGTTGACACCTGACGGCAGCAGGGCACACTGGTAAAAGCGGAAACGCTCAACCAGCTGGGCCAGGGCCCGTATGCTGACAACAATTGGTACTCGAATTAAATTAGAGCGCTCTAATTCAATCCGGGTTGGCAAACGATACGCCACTTGTATCCTTCAGTACGTAAGAATTAGAGTGGTATACGGTACTTGAATTAAAATTAGAGTGAGCTACTCGAATTAGAGTAGAGCGACGCACTTGAATTAGAGTGGCACACACGCATAAAATTAGAGTGCTCCTACCCACTCTAAATTTGTCGATTGCGCTAGAATTGTTTGCACTTGAAACACATCTTTGAAATTTGTTGGTTGTCATCATTCTATGGCTCCAAAGTGAAAGAATTTAGAGAATTAAAAAAAACTGACTGATGAGGAACTGTGCCAGCGGTTCTGTTTTGACCACGAGACAATCTATCTCACGGGTCACGGATGTAGAGTAATTGTTGAGTATTTTTTAGTGAGATGTTGAAGAAACATGTGCGTATGGGACAGTGGATGGACTTCCCCTCCCCTTGGCCAAATGTAAGTGCATGTTTAGACGCATGAGCATGGTAGTTGTGAGGTGTCACCACAAACATCTCGACAAGCCTTCACACCACAAACAGTAGCAAACCCAAATCACGTTCGAAAGGTGATCGATAGTCGCACATAGAAACTTGTCGCTTGCAGTCATTAAAAAGGCGAAAATTGGAACAGTGGAAACGCGTTCTCGTTGCTGTCACTCCACAAAGCGGTAGACGTAGACGTAGAACGCAGGCCTTGGGCTGCGGAACGGCTGACACCGTAGTGCATGTCGCGTCGCCCGCCTCCAGCTGCGTCCCACACCACAACGACTCGCGTCGCCCTACAACAAAGAGTATTGATACACTCGATCAGGGAGGGGTTCAGTGGTTTAAATGTTGCTGGATTAGCGGTCACCGCCGAAAGGCTTCACAACCCCCCCCCCAGCACCTATTCCGGACATACACTGCCGGATCCAGGGGACCCCCCCCCCCCCGTGGCCAACGAGGAAGGGGGGGGGGCAGATATACATGGTGGAAGGCAGGCATGGTGGAAGAGGGGGGGGGCAGTAGTAGAAGCCCTGGAAGAGGGTTCGCAGCGGGTGGATTTTTACCCGCTGATTAACGCACCATGTAGGGAGGGGGGGGGGAGCAAGAGCTAGTTTCGCCTAATTTTGGACAACAAACGCATAGACAAAAGAAGAGAAGAGAACGAAACATTCTCGTCTGCGGCGTGTTATTGTGAGCCAAAACCCGGCCAAAACGTGAAAAACGACTGCTTCCTATCTCTTAAAATTCATGCGGTCTATTCTATTAAAATTCACCCCCCCCCCCCACCCCGTCAGAAAATGTTGGAGCTGTCAGTGCAGAAATCCCACCTGCGCCGCGGGGTGGGGGGGGTTAAATACCCCACACCTTGCAGACCCTGCCTATCCAAAAATAATTTCGCACCCAAACCCCCCCCCCCCCCCCTATTTCCCATAGCTAAATTTTTTAGCGTAAACGCGACACAAGTTTTGCTTGTGGCGCTGCACCAAATATGTTACGAACAAAAATCCATCCCAAAACTCGCGATTTGTACGTCAATCCACTGGGCCACACCCCTCTTCGAAAAATTGTCGATTTTACCCTCCCTCTGGCCCAATTTTTGTGGGCCCTCACTTCATCCCCCCCCCCCAACCTTTTCACAAACAAATCAAACAGGACAGCTAGCAGTACCGAGTCGTCGATGAAGTGGTCGGTGCGGCGGCCGACGCAGTAGAGAGAGCGGCCTGTGCGTCGCTGTCGACGCGCTGACTGCTGGCGGTGACGATGTCGACGCAGCCGTCGAGGCCGCCGAAGTTGACGGAGTTTCCGAGTTTCTCGGCTATACGCAACTCGGCGCCGTCCATGCGGGTCGGCGGCGCGCCACCAGCTGTCTTCTCGCTTTCCCAACGTCGCAATAGCTTACAAAACGTCCAAAGTTCGGCAATAAAACGAGACGCTTAAGCTCAAAATTGATGACACACCTCCCACTCAACAGCATTCTTCTGGCTCGGTGCTGCCTTTACCTCCAGTTCCGCTTGCACAGCACTCGTCCAAGGAATAGCGCCGATCAGACGCGACGCGATGTCGACGTTGAACCGACTGACGACAGCTTCCCATGCGGGACCCAAAGAGAAACAGCTCTTGATCGCCAGTACGCTGTCGAGAATAACCCCGCTGAGGCCTTCTGCTGCTGCACCTGCCGCTCCCGCCACTGCTGCTCCTGTCATTCGACGACGATTTCTCCATTTTTCAGCGCTTTCCTCGAGTCGACGACAAAAAGTGAGCATGCAGAAAATTGAAATTTTCGGGCGAGTGGCGTATCGTCCTAACCCACTATAATTAGATTTAGAGCGCTCTAATTTTTTTGTCAGCATACGGGCCC
>JASAMY010002081.1:0-21821 GCA_030248085.1 Paralinhomoeus sp. GSCO2_6 | reverse complement strand
CTCTGCCAGACCCAACTACAGGCATGTCAGCAGTGATGGCATGCACTGCAGCGTACCTTCAAAATGACGCTTGTAGGAAGTGACGCTGCATCACTACCGCTCCACTCCAAGTGCATCTTGACCATTGCAGACGTAAACCCCATGATTCCACTCAATTTCGCTATTTTCCAGCTCTTCACTCAACAATGTACTTTGAGCCCGAATTTCTCTGCGATTTTAAAACTGTCTAAATATTTAAAGTCATGACTCAGAAAAATCCTTCCCGGCGGAGATGCTTAAACACTGTTTAATTTGACAATTGGGCACCAACACAGCCGACAGGGTGAGAACACGCAATTGTGCACACAGGATGAACAAAATATACAAATTGCGCACACGGAGCAATGATGTCGAACGAAGAAAAAGCCAAAGCATGAGTGCAAAACGCTGCTCAATTCGAGATTGTAAAAGCTACTAAGAGATGCTTAAATAAACCCGACGAAAGCAAAAAGAAATTAACAGTAGGGCACTGCAACATTTCCAGGTGGGACGGCCAGGAAATGCCAGGTAGGGGGAAGCATCGGGAAGGCACCAAAACTACACTCATTCTCTCAGACGCGCTCACGTGGTGCACACACGCAGCGCGCCATGACGCGCGCGCGCCATCTCCGCCTCCGCATGCATGCATGTGTATAACCCGCGTACAAAGAACGGATGAGCCGTAATTCCGGAATTAAATCTCACTTCACAAGGGAGGTCGCGGTTCGGCGAGGCAAAGGTTCGTTGAGCGGATTCTCATGAGGGGCCGAATAAGGGGGGATACATAAGATCTCAACTAGGCACTTTGCACCTTCGGCCAACATGTTGCGTCGAAACAGCGCGCGGATCTCGTACGCGCAATTTGTAAATGGAACCGGTTCAAGCGAGAGCTGCCCGACGTCGCGGGGGGTCAGACGCTTCGGCGCCAGATGGCAGGCTGATGGCCGAGGGAAAGTGGCGAGAGCGCGCAAAGAGCTCGGACCGACGATGAATGCTGGACCGCGAACCATAAAGCAACCCCTTACAATCTGGCGCCGGCCGAAAAACAATTTGAGCAATCGTCGAGTGCGTGTACATCATGAGACCACGTTGCGCCGGGCGCGCCCCACTGTATTTCTCCACGTGTACTTGCATTTGCTTTGAATTTGCACTCGTCAGAGCAGCTGTTGTTGCTGCGCTCGGCAGCAAGCAAGCCGCGTCGGGCCTCGACGAAGGCCTCCCGGATTCGCTGTGTCGCAGCTTCTGCCTCCTCCTTCAGCTCCGCCCAAACCACATCCAGCCTCCTCTGCGGCCTTCAGCGGCCGCCGCCTCCTGCTCCAATTGCCGGCCTCTGCCTTCGCAGCGGCTCGGCGACGACTCGACCTCTCGGTTCTTCGCGCGGCGGGGGGCGAGGTTGGCGACACCTCCGTAGCGCAAGCAAGAGTCGGAGGCTGCTCGCCGCACGGGGCCACGCTTGCCAACCAGCGCACGACCCCGGCCTCGACACGCCCCCAGTTTGCGCCGAGACGCCTTCCCTTCCGCGCGCCACAGGCCCGGCGGCCGCTGCGCTGATCCAACCTGCGGCGTCAGCGCCCCGGGACCTTCCGACCGCCGGCACGCCCCCCCTCGCAGTTGTCGTCCGAGAGCTCGGTCTTCGCCAGGGTTGCAGAGGGGCGCCGAAAATGGCCTATTCAATAAGGTTGCCGCGCCCAGCGCAAGCGATCTTTTCCATCTGCGAGCCAGACGACGGTAGGCTTTCGAACCCAGTTGCGCGGTGTCGTCGGAGAGTGTCGTGCCTGCACACCTCGACGGCAGACGCGCAGCAGGTCCGTCTGGTCGGGATATTCTCGTCGGCCCCTGCGGCCCAGAGCCAGGACCCGCCTAAGCCGCGAGCCGGTCGGCATGGCGCCTCATCGCAGCGTCTCCGCTGGCGGACGTCTCTCCACCAAGTCAAAACGACACGCGGTACTTTTGAACGCGTGTCCGGTTGCAAACTACAATACAAGGGCCGGTCGGACTTAGCGGGACACCGACAATGACCGGATGGACGCACCAAGGGGGACGCTCCCCTACTGCGGAGGCGTCCTCTTCTCCCAGGCCGGGCGATTTCGAACCAGCCGCACGGTCTCAGCTGGATTCGACTCGATGAACAGTTAAGGATGGTATTTGTTGTGTAAGGTCAGAGAACTCGGCTCGCGGAGACTCGCGTTCAGTAGGCTGTTGCGGACCTGCATGCTGTGGAAAACCTCAGCTGCGCACCGCGCAGTGCGCGTCGGCACCGAGTTTCTCTCAGGTCATTATAAGAACAATGTTTGCAAGTCGGCGCGACGACCCGCGGCATTTTGTGTTTTCTTTTCTCCCATGCGCGTGCGCGGAATGTGTCGTGGAACCACGCAGGCTGTTTGTCAGCCATTCGTTTACACCGAATACAACAGTGTGATTTTTCGAAACAGTGCGGGGAAACACTAGGGAAAAGCACGAGCATGCAAGTACACCCATACGCGCGCCCAGCCGCACGGCGAGCAAGCACGTCGCGCGGCGACGTGAGTGAAACCCTAAGCAAAGCCTAATTTAAAGAATACAGTCACTTTCTCGCGCGGGGGGGGGGGCTCCACCCGCGCCCGGAAGTGTTTTCCCCTCAAAACCACGAACACAACCGGAGACCCACGAAACCACGAAATGAATTCAAAAATGTTTACTTAATACCTAGCGGCAAAAGTGGGGCCTCTGCGCGCACCCCCGATGGCGCACTAGATCGCAGACTTCCCTCCACTGGTCTCTCTGTGCCATCGCTGCCCCTACACCATCCTTCTGACTTCCGCCACGCCGGTGCGAAGGCGCCCCACGAGGCTACCTGGGTGATTGAACTTGCTCCGCATTTGCCCAAATCCAAACCACTTAATCCTGCTTGTGCCCGGGGCGATCAAAACTCCGCCAAAAAACCGTAAATGGCAGCGAACAAATCACAACGCTGCGCAAAATCCTGGGATATGACGTCCGTCAAATACTGGCTTGTGTTGAATAATCACACAGCGCTCAAGTCGAAGTTGTAATTGTACGTGGTGGAATCGTCTCGCTTTCATGGTAGGCAAATATAGTTTCACGGGCAGCCAGGAATTTTAGACGCTACAAGTCGGGGCGTCACGAGCGCCCCACGAGATCGCGTCACGGGAAAGCCTGACCCGACAAAAATCACAAGTTGTGGCTCTCGGGCGCCGGTTTGCCGCAGCCTGCACCACTAACTACAGTACCCGCAATCACCTCCGTCACACCACCTATGGGTCACGCTCCACCTGGGGCCACTATACTGGGGGGTCGGGGGGGGGGTCTACCCGCAGCCAGAATTTTACCCCCGACCCGGCCCCTACATACATGTAATGGGGGGGGGGGCGCTTTTTTACCCCTACCCAGCCCCCCCCCCACACCCCCAGAAACTGTAGTTTTCCAACTTGCCAACAATTGTACAAGGAGCGTGTTTTTGCCTCTTACTTCTACTTTAAAAACAGCTAAATAACGCTATTTATAGCCATTTTAATATTGACTATTTTTGACTGAAAGCGCCGTCAGACTATTTTGGAACATTTCCCTTCTTTTAATCTGAGTACCCCACCCCACCGGGTTTTCCAACTTGTCTACAATTTGTACAAAGTAGTGTATTCATTTTTTCAGTGTTTTTGACCTAAAAACACCAAATAACGCTATTCATAGCTTATTTACCTCTTGACCAACAAGTGCCTAAATAGGGTCTAAATAGGCACTTGTTGGTCAAAAAGGGTAAATAAGGCTATAAATAGCGTTATTTAGCTGTTTTAGGGTCAAAAACACTGAAAAAGATGAAAAATACACTACTTTGTACAATTGTAGACAAGTTGGAAAACTTCAGGAAAATTCTGGGGGGGGGGGGGTCTGGGGGCATACATGTAACCGGGTTTTTGAAGTGGGGGGGGGGGGTCTGAGAGACTTCTGGGGGGGGGGGGGCGTGGGGGGGGTACTCAGATTTGAAGAGGGAGGGGGTCCCAGAAGGGAAAAAATGTTCCAAAATAGTGTTTAAATAGGCACTTTTCAGTCAAAAATAGGTCAAAAATGCCTTAAAATAGGCTATAAATAGCGTTATTTAGCTGTTTTAAGGCCAAAATACACTGAGAAAGGCAAAAAGTACACTACTTTGTACAGTTTTTGGCAAGTTGGAAAACTTCAGGAAAATTCTGGGGAGTCTGGGGGGGGGCTGGGTAGGGGTAAAATTCTGGCTGGGGGGCGGGCAACCCCCCCCCCCCCCAGTTACATGTATGTCTGGGGGGGGGGGGGGGGCTGGGTAGGGGTAAAAATCTGGCTGGGGGCGGGGAACCCCCCCCCCCCCCAACCCCCCAGTTGCATGTATGACTGCGGCCCCAGGTCGACGCCCAAGTGACCCATAGTGGTGGCGGTGCTCCTGACGACATGATTGGGGTCTCCTCATCCCGCAGTGGTGCGGCTGCGGCAAACGACGAGGCCGCCAACTTCTGGGTCTCTTTTTTTTTGTCAGTCAGGCCCATTTGCTAGCTGCCCACGTCAGCGTAATTGACGCGATCGTAAACGGTCGTGACGCCGACCTTGTAGCCCGTCAATTTCTGAATTACTGCGTACCATGAAAGCCTATTATTTGCCTATTACCTACCATGAAAGCAAGACGACTTCGCCACGTACAACAACTTCGATTTTGAGCACCGCTGACGGAACGGTCTGTGTACTGTTGCAGCGACGCAAGCCATCCAGTATTTGACGGACGTCATCTGGCTTTCCCAGATTTTGCGCAGAGCACTCTGATTTCTTCGCTGCATTTCTTACCAGCTGCATGACCAGATGAACACCAGACGAGCTTCTTTGATCACCACACAAACATGCAACAGATTAACAGAATAGTTTGATTCAACTAGTAACAAAATATGTGCAAATAAAGTTGTACGGTATTATTTGTTGTTGTTGGATTTGGGGCAATGCTAGGAGGCCGTCAATGGCCCATGTAGCCTACCCATCTCCATGACGCCTTCCCGTCTACAGCCGTATAATTAGCGGAAGACTTTCGGAAGAACGCCATCTGTAATCTAGGGCAGCGATGGCACGAGAAAATCCATGGAAAGGGAAGTCCTCGATCTAGTGGCGCCATCAAGAATCGAACCCAGGACCTTGCGCGCAAGAGGCCGGTTTTTTGCCACTAGGCCATGCCGCTGCCCTGTACGGTATTAAGTAAACATTTTTTTGAATTCCAAGTGACCGTTTGGGAGTGTTCGGGAGACTGTTCGGGAGAATCCGGTATTTTCTCCGGTTCGATAATACGTGGTTTTGAGGGAAAACACTTTCCAGGTGGAACCGCCAGGGGAACCGCCAGGTGGAACCCTATTCGGGGGAGACAGCGGAGAAGTGCGCACCGAAATAATATTATTCTTTAAATTAGGCTTTGCTTAGACTTAGGCTCACGTGCACACACGAGCGTGCTTGCTGGCCGTGCCTGCGTGCGGGCGTGTGGGCATGCGTTCTTGCATGCTCGTGCGTGCTTTTTCCCCTAGTGTTTTCCCCGCCGTTTTCGCGCACTGTTTCGAAAATGGCCGCTGTTCGGAGTTTTGTTCGCTTGTAAACGAATGGCTGACAAACAGCTGCGTGTGATCTAATCCGACAAACTGAACCCGCGCACGCATGATGACTCAAGGCGCATGCCAAAAAACAAGAAAAAGAAAAACACGAATACCACGACAACAGGGTCCATAATTGACTAGCACTCCACGCGCGCCAACTAATTCAACGTTGTTCTACTGAGGTGAGCCTAGAGAAACATGCCAAAATTGATCGCACTTTTTCGCGGTGTGACAAGCTGAGGTTTTCCAGCACAGCAGACGCGTGCAGCTTGCAGGGAAGCCCAACAGCCTACTGAAGAATGACGTAAAATCTCGCGAGCGGGACAATGGAAGGCACCGCAACCATTTATTCGCCACGCACGGTCAACAGCACTCAGCACGTGCAAGAAATTCTCTGACGACGCACAAAAGGATAAGAACAGATACTTTTCATAACTGTTAACTGTTAAGTCAAGTCGACTGCAGCATAAAGCGCATTCAGTTCAGATCAACAGTTCAAAATCGCAGCCTGGAGAAGACGCCTCCGGCAGTAGGGAGCGTTTGCTTCGTCGTCAGTCCAGTGGTTGTCGTGTTGCGTTTCAGCTGCAACAATACCTGTATTGTAGTTGCAACCAACACTTGCGAGTGAGCTGACATTCGAAGTACCGCGTGCTCGGTGACTTGCGTGGATGAGACGTCGCCAGCGGAGACGCTGCGACTGAGGCCGCCCACTGCCGACCGGCTAGCGGGCTTGGCGGTTGCTGGCTCTGGGCGGAAGGGGCAACGAGACGAAGCTTGTCCGAGTGCAGACGACCTTGCTGCGCGTCCGTCGACGAGGAGACGCGGTCTGCGGCACAAACAGGTTGATGCTCAACCGACACCACGGACTCGGACCGAAAGCCTACCGTCCGTCTGGCTCAGATGGAAAGAGATTCGCTTGCGCTTGACAGCGACGTCTTTATTGGAATGGCCGTCTTTTTCGGCGCCTCTGCCGAGCCTGGCGAAGACCGAGCTCTCGGACGACAACTGCGAGGGGGGCGCTGCCGACGGTCGGAGGGGAACGCGGCCGGCGGTGACGCCGCAGTTGGATCGCGTTGAGACGCACGGCCGCCAGAGCCGCCTTGTGGCGCGCCGCTGAGGGAAGGGAAGCAGTACGTTCACGCAAACTGTAAGAGCCGTGTCGAGAGCGGGGGTCGTGCACTTTGGTTGGCGAGCGTGGCCGCCTGCGCGAGCAGCCGTCGACTCTTGCTTGTACTACCGGAGGGCATCTTCACGACGTAAGGCTCGCCCGCGCCGGGCACGGCACGAACCCTAAGAAGGCAGACCGAGACTGACTAGCAAGCGTGCGAAGGGCGCAAGAAGAGAGACACCGACCGAGTCGGCAAGGGCGGCAATTCGACAGGAGCAGCAGCAGCTGAAGGCGGAGGAGGCTCAATGCGTCTTTTCGGCGCCTTCGAAGAGGAGACGGAAGAGGAGGAAGAAGCAGAAGCTGCCGACTTCCTTGGCGAAGTCGCGCGCGATCCAGAAGCGACACCGACACCGGCCTTCGTCGAGGCCCAACGCCGCTTCTTCACCGATCCCCAACCGTTGACGACAACAGCTGCTCTGACGACTGCGACTGCAAAGCAAATCCAGTACACATAAACAAATAAGAAAAATACATGACACACGCAGGCAGCGATTTAAACACGATGAGGCACAACGTGAGTTTCCTCAATGTCAATGTACCGGCATTGGAACGGAGCGTCGCTCGACGAGAAGATTGTCGGACTGTTTTTCGGCCAGCGCAGATTGTAAGGGGACCTTTGCTTTATGGTTGGCGTCATCGCCCAGGCATTCCTCATCGTCGTCGTCGGGAGACGACTCTTTTTCCACGCTCTCGCCACTTTCCTCGTCATTGTCTGCGTCCTCGTCTGGCGCCGAAGACCTCTCAACCAGATCGCGCGCCTTTTTCAGTATGGCGACGGCGTCTCCGACCGCCGTGACACCCATCTCTTTGAGAATGTCCCGCGACAGTTCGGGCAGCAGCTCTCGCTTGAACCGGTTCGTTACAAACGCATCTGCGTGCGTCGCGCACTGTTTCGACGCAATATTGGCCGACCGGAAGAAAGCCCGCCAGAATTCTGAAGTAGCGACTGCTAGTAGGAATCTTATGTCTGCCTTGTTCGTCCGCATGACACAATCGTCGAACAAACCTTTGCTAGCCGAACCGCGAGCCTGCTTGGGAGGTAGACGGTCAAACACGCTCATCGTTCTTGTTATTCCAAGCACGGTTACTACGCATGCATGCATGCGGAGCGGAGCATGCAAGAACGCATGCCCACACGCCCGCACGCAGGCACGGCCTGCAAGCACGCTCGTGTGTGCACGTGAGCCTAAGTCTAAGCAAAGCATAATTTAGAGAATAATATTATTTCGGTGCGCACTTCCCCGATGTCTCCCCCGAATAGGGTTCCACCTGGCGGTTCCCCTGGCGGTTCCACCTGGAAAGTGTTTTCCCGGTTTTGATCCTTCTGTTTAATTTCTTTTTGGGTTTGCTTTCCGTCGGTTTTACGCAGAACTCGTTGTCTTTAGTAGCTTTTACAATCTCGAATTGAGCAGCGTTTTGCACTATGCTTTGGCTTTTTCTTCGTTCGACATTCATTGCTGCATATTGCGCAATTCTGTATTGTTTACTTTCATTGCTGCATATTGCGCAATTGCGTGTTGTCAGCCTGTCGGCTGTGTGTCTATTGCTAGTCCGATTGTGAATTGAACAGTGTTAGTAACGTCTGCACAAAAGAGTTTTCTGAGTCATGACTTTAAATGTTGACGTTGAGTTGGTGGCAGAGAAAATTCGGGCTGGACTACATTGTAATTCCATGCTGAAGAGCTGGAAAATAGCGAAATTGAGTGGAATCATGGGGTTTACGTCTGCAATGGTCAAGATGCACTTGGAGTGGAGCGGTAGTGATGCAGCGTCACTTCCTACAAGCGTCATTTTGAAGGTACGCTGCAGTGCATGCCATCACTGCTGACATGCCTGTAGTTGGGTCTGGCAGAGTGGGGGGGGGGGGAGTAAATGGCCGGATTCTGGGGAGGGGGGCTGTGGAGCAAAACGTGGGGGTAGGTGGCCATTTCTTTACTTATACTGGTTGGTACATTTTTGGTAAAAAAAAAGGGTATGAGTAAGCTCTAAATAGTGCTATTTAGCTGTTTTATGGTCATAACACTGACATGCATTGAAAAACCAACATTTGCTCATTATCATTATCGTTTTGTGATCAATTATCAAAATCAACATTATCAAAAAACACCATCATTATCGTTTTTGACAACGTGAAAATCCCTTGGGAAAATTCTTGTGGGGGGGGAGGGGGTGTTGGAAAAATAGTGGGCCCTAAAGCCCCCCCCCCCAGTACAGGTATGATCACAGAGTCGTTGTGTAGGACCTATGAATTATTTCATTCGACTGCTTCTCTTCAGCGCACTCCCGTACATGTAAATGGGTTTTCGATCTTGTTTTTGTTTTTCAAACTGGTGCGAACTAAGTAAAATGAATTAAATCCTGGGGGTGAGGAAATTCTGTGGATGGACCACACCAGCTCCCCCTGCCAGTTGCAGATGTGCTTTAGACTAGAGTGTTGTCGATTTTGCATGTTGATTCTACGCCGCGCCAGACCCGCATAGCATTGCGCATTTTTGATTGTAGAGAACCACTAGCGGATCCAGAAGGGGGGAGAGGGGGGTCTCCCCCTCCTGTCAGCTTAGATTTAGGGGGGAGGGAGGGGGAGAGCTCGGGCGGGAAGGAGGAAAGCAGGACGACCATAGGGGCAAAGTGAGCAGATTTTTGCATTTTCCTTGGATTAAGGCACTGAAATGCGTAAAATTTTCGCCTCCGGGCGCTGTGGTTGTATTGCAACATACTATTGTGTGTTGAAAATAGTGGAAACAAAGCAAATGCCGATGCCAGGCCAAAACGTGACTTTTTCGGATAAACTGCTATGAAAAAGTCTGACCTTCTCCCCCCTCTGTCAGAAAATCCTGGATCCACTAGTGTAGAGAACCTTGTACACGAAGCAGTTTGTACTGTCAACTTGGTAACTCGACTCAATCTAGTACAGTGTAGAAACGCACTAGTAAAGAGAGATGGCAAAGAATTGCCTAAAGCGCTGCACTTTTTGCATGTTTAGCTTAAGACTGCATATTATCAGTTTTATTTGGATCAGATTTTGAGCCTTTCGAGTCAATGTGACCCTTCAAGGGTCAGGCCCTTGTAGGTTCGGTGTTCATGTGACGCCCCTCCCCTGGCCTAATATTCATGCGCACCTCTGAACGCATGTAGTGCGAACTGCAATGTCTTTTTTAGATTCCAAATTTAGCAGACAGCGTTGAGAGCTGGCTGCTTGATTTCACAATCAAAGGGCACAATGACGAGGTTCTCTTCTACAATCTTTTCGCTGTCGATGGTCGCTGTCCTGTACCATTGCCAGCAATTTATTACGCTTCTAAAATCGATCAGCTCCAGAACGATTCCGCTGATCGTGGGGGATTGATCGTCATGGAGGACATGAGTGCCCACTCAAAGGTTCTTGACCCCGTTCAAGGGCTGTCCCTGGAGCAGGTGACACTGGCACTTTACAGACAAATGCATGGATGTGTCTGAGCGAAATTTCGAGTTGATGAACAAAAGGTTGCAATGGTCGCCCGATGGCCACTAGAATTGGGCTGAGACGGGTGATCGGACGGGATGATTGCCAAAAATATATATTTTTTATGAGGGTGTGGTGAGTAGGGGCTTCTTGAAACCGCTTTTTTTACACACACACGCACACACACACACACACACACACACACACACACACACACACACACACACACACACACACACACACACGTTGTAGGTGAAGAGCGTGGTGTCGCTGCTAGCACGACTGCACGCCCACTGTTTCGAGTCTGACTCTAGCGAGATACTTGGCCACTTCCACATGGACGACATGTCGTCGTTTGTTCCTCAGCTGTTCGAGTCATTTGACGAGCTGTGCAGTATCAAACCGGAGTGGTTCAAACAACTGAAGCCTGTTCTGCTCAATTCGTGTTCGATTGAGTCTTTCAAACAGTCAATGGAAGAGTACATGAAACTAGTTATGTTCTTGGATTGTACAGGGTGGGCCAAAAAAACGTGAACTCCAAAGTTCAATGCCACCGTTCACGTGCTTGCGTCATCCGATTGGTGTAAACTTTTAACCGCACATACCGCAATAAAATTGCACACCAATCGCTAGCATGCGAATGGTGGCATTCAACTTAGGGGTCCGTCCAAGTCTTTTGTTGGCCTACCCTGTATAAGGAGACTTGTCAATGATGACTAGACAGAGTTCCAACAGGGATCGGTTTAGGCTTACCACTGGTGCTGGCTCACTGCGACATGTGGACGGCAAACATCATGTTTAGAGTGGACGCCAGTGGCGGGGCGACCACCGAGGTTGGTGGAATCATCGACTGGCAGATGCCGAGACTGAGGCGAGTCACTGACTATTCTTTCTTTGCATGCGTGCCCCTTCTCCCTAATCGTCATATATGCGTTCCAGTTCCATAGTCTTTGACCTGTGCCGCTTGTTGTCCACCTCCCTGCAACATGACCTGCGTCGAGCGCACACCCCAGACCTGTTGCGCTTCTATCACTCGGAACTATCCAAACATTGCCCGGAGAACAGCTGCCCCGCCAGTTTGGACCAAGTCGTGGCTGCGTACAGACTGTTCTTTCCCACTGCGGCTTTGATCACCCAGTTTGAAGTGGTCGAGTTCTCGAAGAAGGCAGAGATTGTCGGAGACGAGGGCACCGAGCGGAGACTGCGAAATGTCGAAGAGCTGTACGCGCGAGCTCGCGCCATGGCTGAGGACATAGAGACAGTGGCCACCAATGGCGACACTTTGCGCTGATTAGGAGATCGTCTGCACGCGAAGCAGCAAAATTCTGGCTAGGGAATTCTGTCGTACGAGTACGTCGTTCCTCATCGTACTAGTTAGTGTATGTATTGGCGTCCACGCCCACCAAGCACTGGGGCGTGGGCGCCATCCGAGTCCTCGCTCCACGGTCGGACGTCATTGATAAAATATTAAGGAAAAATTTGCGGGGGGCTGCAAAAAAAGGAGAATATGTGACACTCTATTGTTGAAGTCCAGTTTGAAAAGAAGTGGTATTAAGGCATATTCCCCCACTGATTTCTAGTCACTTCCGCATTGCAGCTGATCAACTCCACTTTGAACAAACCATGTATAAAATCCGAACCAAGCACAGCAACAAGTCACATATTCGGCGATTTTTGTGTTCGCTTGCAATGAAAGGAAATGTGCAGCGAAAATTGCGGCAACTGGAACTGACTGACATTTACATAGATTGAGTGTGAGAAATTAGCACATGCACCATGGAACCCCATGCACACGCACGTTCACATGCACGCACGCACGCACACACGCACGCACGTACGCGTGCACGGACACACGCACGCACGCACGCAGCACTCATGCAAGCATTAGGGCACTACACAAATGTTATACAAACAGTTCATCATTGGGTGGAATGCCGGAAGGGAATGGAGCAGGATTGTAGTACGTATATGTGCCTCTTGCCTACACATTGACATCACCAACTGTATGTACATCATCAACAACTGACATTGCAAAAATTTTAGCAGGGGATCAATTGATTCTGCAGGAAGCTGTGTCAGGTCCATGGAAACGTCTGAGAGAGATGACATATGAGATGATGGACGTTTGCGTCGTATCCGCTAGGCTGAGTGAGATGGCTAGCACAAAAATCGCCGAATATTTCACTTGTAGATCTGCTTGGTTCGCATATTATACATGGTTTGTTTAAAGTGGAGTTTATCAGCTGCAATGCTGAAGTGACTAGATATCAGTGTGGGAATATGCCTTAATACCACTTCTTTTCAAACTGGACTTCAACAATAGAGTGTCGCATATTCTCCTTTTTTTGCAGCCCCCTGCAAATGTTTCCTTAATACAGTGTTTTTTTGAAAGATGAGGGGTTTCTGTAATTCAGTGCACGCAAGCATGCACGCACAAACGAACGAACGCTCGCTCGCATGTTCGCACGCACGCACGCACGCACGCACGCACATATGCACACACACATTCACTGATGTAGGTTCACACACAATGTACCTGTGACTGAATCGAACAAGGCAAAATTGAAGTAAAGCAAAGTACCAACAGCCTAGCAGACATACATGCGTGCATGCACATGCAGTTGTGCTCTATGGCTGCGTCAGAGCATAGTGATGTAAAGTATGGAAATGATCACCATGACTAGGCGGTCAACTTTTGTGTTTTTGCCAAAGTGATCGGACCTACCACCCACATCAAGTTTCTTGCGAAGCAGCTCATTTGTTGGTGTGCGTGCGTGCGTGCACATCTGTAGCGCCATATTGGTTCGTCGGAGCATAGCGGTGTAAAGAATCAAAATGATCTGCACGTGCAGGCGGTCAACTTTTGTGTTTTGGCCAAAGTGATCCGACCTACCCATGTCAATTTTCATCGATTATCCCGAAAGTGAAAATATTTTGGTACGTCGGATCGTGTTGACTTCGAGGAATGAAATGTTCTACATCGAAGGGCGATCAACTTTATTGTTGATGTTTAGGCCATCCGACCTAACCACACCGAAGTATCGCCAATTTCCGTTATCGATATAATGGGAGGAGGTATTTTGGTGCGTCCAATTTGGTCAAATTGTTGAAAGTAACACCAGTCATGTCATGGCGACCAACTTTCTCATTTACAGCGAAGCACTGGGATGTACCGTTAAAGCGCCTATAGGGCACAAAATTTGTGGCCCATTTCCAAGAAAATCAATCGATAATTGGATAAAATCGGCAATATCTCGAGATTAGAGCTGCAAACCGAAATCGGTATATACCGAAATTTCGGTATATGCCGAAGAAAATGGTCGGTTTTGGTATATACCGATACCGAAAATACCGATATTTCTAAATTTCGGCATATACCGAAACCGAAAATACCGACGCAAATTTTTCGGTATTCGGTATTCGGTATTTTTGGGATTTTCGCTGTTACAAAACGCGATACCAGTGGTTTATGGCGCGCGATTTGTGCCAAAAATAGGAAGAAACGGAGGCCAGAGATCGCTATTGACGTCAACTTCTGTTTGGGACTTTGCCGCGGCTCGAAAGCAATGCTGAGGCAGTGGAAACGGGTCAGTGGCGGCTCTCCACCAGCAGTACAGATTTTTGACTACATGCCAGTTATCGCTCAAAAGGACAGGCCAATTGATCGACACTACTCCCTATAATTATGTCATCTTATCAAGGTTAGCGAGTCCGCGTCTGAGCCCTAATATTACTCTGTTTGCAGAGTTGGGAAGTACATGTACAGGATACATAGGTACACTGTAGCTGAGGTCACTATCATGCGAGCGGCTCTTTTCTTTGGCTCGCCTGATCTACAGCAGTGATCGCCACAAAAGTCGCTCAATGCTACATAGCTGCTCTAATCTTCTGCAAGGCTTTCCTCAAGTACCCAGGAGGCCTAGAAGGAGATACTGGTGGAAAGCGAACAGCTAGATGGTAATTTGCCCCATCGTGCACGCTTATATCTGAATACCGAATACCGAACCGAATACCGACAATACCGAAATTATCCGATGCGGTATATACCGTACCGAAAAATACCGACCATTCTCAATTTCGGTATATACCGATACCGAAAATACCGAACATTTGGTCGGTTTGCAGCTCTACTCGAGATCGGTACGAAGTACACACAAATCCTTTGGCATGCAACATTCCCATCACTAGACGGCTTCACGTAGCGAGTTTCGTCGCGATAGGTCCTGGCGTTCGCGAGCGCCGTTCCAAAAACCTGGCAGAGAACACGAAAAAAAAGCCACAAAATTGGAACATTTTTGGAACCATTGACCGCTTTCAAGAAAGCAAGGAAACGCGTTATGGCGCATTCGATGCCCCAGAAGAAGGCGGTTCATTTGCGCCCTGACGCGTCGAAATCCGTTCAAGCAATCAAAAGTTGTAGGCGATCGAAAATTCAAAAACCCGCATTGAGAAGTGGTCACATATTAGGGTTGTAAGCTGACGCGTACACCCTGATAAGTGCCGCTCGAGCACTCTGCTGGAGCAGAGATGAAGAAGAAACAGACGCGCGCCCGCAACTCGCGACTGATGGTGCATGGGGCGCAGTGGCGGGAGGGGGGGATATAACGTACCATAGAACCAATAATTAGCTCCCCAGGGGCTAATTGTTTTGTTCGACCCATAGGAGGGCGTACAATTATAGCGCAGGGGCTAATTATAGGGGGGGGGGCTTATAAACCGGAAGGGTCTATGTGTGGGGAGCTTTGTTGGTGCAAGGCACGTGGAGGCGATTTTTAAGGGAAAAAAACGCTGCTCACATACGTCCGTGCACTCTTACACACACTCACACAGTCTAACATGCACATACATGTACGTACATTACACATTCGCGACTATGCATACGTCCAGACATGGAAAATTTTGCCTTTCAGTTTCAAACGATGGTCCATTTAGGGAGGAGGCGTGATGATAAGGGGTGGGGGGTTCTAAACTCAAAGTGGTCTTATGGTACAATTATGGGGGGGGGGGGCTGATTATAGGGTTTGCGGTAAATCCGAACCCAGAACCTTTACTTGGTTTACCACTGCCACAGTGTTGCGGTCGTGCGTTATCTTTGTTCTGCTATCTCTATTGCGCCAGGCTCTTCCATTCATTCCATTGGTATTCGGCCAGTTCGTAGCTTCAAAGGGTTCTTCACCCTACCAACTTAGCTTGTTTACATGTGTGTTGAATTAAACTTGTAGGGTCTGGAGAAAACGTTCTGCAAAAGTAAAAAAAACGATGGCACACATTGACTTTGCGTCAGTGACGGAACAAATTCGGGCCAGACTACGCTGCAACTCGGTGCTGAGTGGTTGGAAGACTACACAATTCGAAGGAAACATGGGTTTCACGTCTGAAATTGTCAAGTTAAAGTTGGAATGGACCGGTAGTGACGCGGAGTCGCTGCCTACCAGCGTCCTTTTGAAGGTGCGTTCCAGAGTTAGCACCCGTCAATAGTTCCAGTCAATTGAATTCCATTTATCTGCAAGAAATCGCAAAAAATTGCATTACGTTTTGAAATATCGAGGTCGCTGTCCCCCTATCGATACGGCCCCCAACCAATGGGGACCTTGGGCAAGGGGACGGTTCGGGTCATGGTGTCCGGGTGCACTACTTTGGAAGATTTGCGGTAGATTCCGTGAGTAATCTCAAGTTGAAACCTTTGCAATTGCAATTTAGATTCCAAAATTGGGCAGCGATGTTGAAGAGTATATGCGCGACTACACCGTCGCAGGTCACAACGATGAGGTGCTATTTTACAATTTTTTTGCCGCTGACGACCGCTGTCCTATACCGTTGCCGACTATTTATTACGCTTGTGAAATCGATCGCCTCAAGAAGGATTCAGCTGATCATGGGGGATTGATCGTCATGGAGGACATGTGCGTGAACTCAAAGGTTCTCGACCCCGTTCGAGGGTTGTCTCTCGAGCAGGTGAGAACATTGCGTCAGACCACTAGAGACTGAGGCATATGAACGAACGGTCGAAGTGTGCACCCATACCTGTAACTGGGGTGGGGTTTGGGGGGGTTTCCCTCCCCCAGGTGCTAGCTTTGACCCTCCCCACCCCCCCCCCCCCCAGAATTTTTAGGATTTTTAGGAATTTTTAGGAACCTACACGTTATTTACAGTGTATTTTGACTGAGAAGTACATGTTTTCAGGTTTTTACAGTGTATTTTTGACTAAAAATAGACCAAAAATTGCCTAAATTTTCCTTCCCAGACCCCCCCCCCCCTCCTCAAGATTTCCATCCCACCCACCCCCCCCAGAAAGTGCTCGAACCCTCCCCCCAGGTCCAATTCCCGGTTACAGGTATGTGTGCACCTCTCGCAGAGATACACACGCGAGATGCGAGTACGCACACGCACGCACGCGTCATACATGCATAGGTGAAGAGCGTCGGGTCGTTGCTGGCGCGGCTGCACGCACGCTGCGTCGAGACGGACTCCAGCGAGTTCCTCAGTCAGTTCCAAGTGGTGGACTGGTCGTGGCTTGTGCCGACGTTGCTCGGGGCGATTGACGAGCTGTGCGATGCCAAGCCAGAGTGGTTCAGCCAATTGAAGCCCGCTCTACTCAAGTACTGCTCTGCAGAGGCGTTCCAACAGACAATGGAAGACTATGAGAAACTAGGTATAGCTACCTACCGTAAATCCTCCAATAGTGCCCCCGGAGCACTATTTTTTCAACCTCTCCTTACCCGGGGGCACTATTGGAGAGGGGGGCACTATTGGAGGGGGGGGCTTCTATTATTTCAACCTAAAAATTTTGAATATTATTGTTAGTTTCGCTGTCAAAATTGCCGATTTTTCGGTGCTTTTTATCGCTTTTGCCACATTTAATGGTTAATTTACCGTTAATAGTTGCTGAAACGTACTATTATTGGTTAGCAGTAGTGTGTATACACGATGTAAATGTACCTACCACTATATTTTTGCCCATAAAAGGCACATGGCACAACATACCCCTTACCCCCGGGGGCACTATTGGAGGGGGGGGCTCTATTATTTCAACCTTGCCATACCCGGGGGCACTATTGGAGGGGAGGCACTATTGGAGGGGGGCTTCTATTGGAGGATTTACGGTATGTTTTGCATGGTGTAAACGCGTGCATGACAACTGCTGACGTTTTCAAGATTGATGTTGCTTTAGGTTTACCACAGGTGCTGGCTCACTGCGACCTGTGGACGGCGAACATAATGTTTAGAGTGGACGCCAGCGGCGAGGCGACCGCTGAGGTCGGCGCCATCATCGACTGGCAAATGCCGAAACTGAGGTGAGTTGTACTCTCTCTCTCTCTCTCTCTCTCTACCCATGCACTTCCATTCACTTCTCCGAATAGTCCATCCATCTCGTTCCAGCTCCGTAGTCTTTGACCTGTGCCGCATGCTGTCCACCTCCCTGCAACACGACCTGCGTCGAGCGCACACCCTGGACTTGCTGCGCTTCTATCACCTGGAACTCGTCAAACGTAGCCCGAAGAACGGCTGCCCGGCCAGCTTGGACCAAGTCGTGGCTGCGTACAGAGTGTTCTTTCCCAGCGTCGCTGTGCTCGTCCAGTTTGAAATGGCCGAGTTCGCGAAGAAGGCAGAGATTGTCGGCGACGAAGGCACGGCGCGGAGGCGGAGAAACGTCGAAGAGCTGTACGCGCGAGCTCGTGCCATGGCTGAGGATATCGAGAAAGTTGCCATGAGTGGCTGGCCACACGCTGTGCTGAACAATTTAGCCGCACCCGGAAAAGAAGCGCAACCTAGTCGAGCGATTTAGGATCATTGGCATGATACACAGAGAAAGGCCCTTTGGTAGAAGTTGTGAATGCGAAGCGCGTCAACGGCATACTTCTTCGATTTATGGAGCGGGGACGGGGCATAAAAGCACCCCAAAACTGTCAGCTGCAGTAAAATCAACAAGAGGCTGGTTTCAAAAGACACCTATTTAAATTGGAACGTGACATATGTACCATACCATGGCATACCATGGCACGTGACATACCACCATGACAATACCATAGACATGTACACCACCAATACTGAACTCAAACCGAACCAAAAATGCGTCGTCTTTACAGCCCTGCCAGTGTGTGGCAGTAGTGCGTTATCGTTTTCCTGCTATCTTTATAGCGCCATACACTTTCGGTGCGAATCACTCAACGGAAGGAAGAAGGAAGCGAGTCTGGAAGGAAGACGTAACTTTGCATAATTATTCGGTGCGTTATAACATATGCTTTCCCTTGTCGCCTTTCAAAAGAGGTTAGCATTTCTAAGAAGCGCCAACTTGAATTATGGCGGAGCGGAATTTGACGAGTTGACGCGCTTGACGGAGCGCTTGACGAGCTCGTGGAGTCGATAGATGAAGCGGCTAATCTGTTGGTCGGCAAAACGCGCCAGGACGTGGTCGATGCGGCGCTGAAGAGCGTGCCTCACCTGATGCCTGAGGGCATGCAGCAAACCAGCTTTGTCATCGACGGCACGGCGATCAGGACCACCAAGGATCGTTTTGTGGACTCGTACGGAAAGTGGGCCAGAGGTTGCCGTGCGTGCCGATACTTCACAGCTGGTAAACAAATTGGCGTTGTGGAAAACAGGGCAGCCTGTCCGACTGCACGCGCATCTGCCAACACCCGGACGTGCCATCACTGTGGCACGTGCTGGACGGAGAGAATCGGATGAAAGTGCGCGTGGAGGAGGAGGAGGCGTTCGGCCTCAAGTGCGCCCCCTGCTGGCGCCTCAAGCACGAAGAGCACTTCTGCCTTCGACTACTGGACGAGTGGCGGCGCGAAGTCCACCAGCACAAACAGTGCGTCTCGTGCAAGGTTTCTCCGCTAGAACTTTGCAGTGAGCGTGCCCCGCGAAACACTGTTTTGCTGCCCGTTCAGCTGCGGTTGCCGACGTCGACAGCGGCGCCCGAAGACCTCGTGCTGGTGCACCGAGAGCCTTACGTGTATTGGCAGCAGAACGAGCAGCGCTACTAGACGGCCATGAGAGGCATGGTCATCCACTGTAGGTATAGCTGCGTCGTGTCTCGCTACCCGTATTTCCACAACAAATTGCTCGACGACTCCAACACTAAGGGCAAGTTGTCGTTGAGCCACCGCGAGAAACTGACTCGCGCCTTTGGGGTGTATTTGTAGTAGAGTTTAAAATCGCGGTTGCGAGAGTAGGCTGTGAAACGTTATGATGTCGTCGTCGTCTTGTCTGTCGTTGTCGTTGTCATTGTCTTGACTGTCGTCGAATTTGTCTGGTGCTAAAATGAGTCTGTGCTGAATGTCGTGTCGGCACGAGTCATGTTGTTGTTGTTGGATTTGGGGCGACGCTAGGAGGCCGTCAATGGCCCATGTAGCCTACCCATCTCCATGACGCCTTCCCGTCTACAGCCGTATAGTTAGCGGAAGACTTTCGGAAGAACGCCATCTGTAATCTAGGGCAGCGATGGCACGAGAAAATCCATGGAAAGGGAAGTCCTCGGTCTAGTGGCGCCATCAAGAATCGAACCCAGGACCTTGCGCGCAAGAGGCCGGTTTTTTGCCACTAGGCCATGCCGCTGCCCCCGGCACGAGTCATGCACTGCAATGAAGCAAACGATATACTAGAATGCACGCACGAATCATGGTGCATACTGCCCCCAATGCGCACGAAGTTGGTGAAGTATATCTTTTGAAAGGCGACGAGAAAAGGAATGTACGTTGCACCACAACCAAATAATTATGCAAAGTTACGTCTTCCTTCCAGACTTGCTTCCTTCTTCCTTTCGTTGAGTGATTCCCCTTTCCGTTGCTATTGCACAATTCCGTGTAGTGGTGCCATGAGCGTGTAGGTTCTGAATAAAACATTCCTTTAGAAATGGCGGCAAATGTTGACTTTACGTTCGTAGCAGAGCAAATTCGGGCTAGACTTGGCTGCGCTTCGGTGGTGACCGGTTGGAAGACTGCGCCATTCCAAGGAAATTTGGGTTTTACAGCTGAAATTGTCAAGTTGAAGTTGGAATGGAACGGTAGTGACGCGGAGTCGCTACCCACCAGCGTTGTTTTGAAAGTACGTTTACATGATGGGCTGCCAGAGTTGCAAATTATGATGTCTTGTCGTTCAGTGTGTTGTCCGGTTAATATTTTATCCTCTAATAGTACATTGTTACCATTGGGGCGCTGTACTTTCAGTTTCAACCTCTTCAACCTCTCCAATTGAACGTGCGGCTTTTGTACTACATCTGTATGCTTAGGTAGTATTTGTAGCATTTTCAAGCGCGTAGCAATTCAAAATTTAAAAATTCAAAATTACTTAGCTACCGTACTTGTCAAACTTACTGATTTGAGCTTCCATTTACAGAAAAATTAAACAGTGTACTGAATTTTTGAATTCGCAAACTCCGAAAAATTGACGATTCAGTTCAGTTCAATGATGTGAAATCGTAGTTGCAGTTTTCATCAATTAAATTTTTAGCATTTCAGCAGTACATTATTTCAGATTCCAAAATTGGAGAGTGATGTGGAGGAAGGGATGCGCGACTTCGACATCAAAGGTCACAATGATGAGGTTCTGTTTTACAACCTTTTTGCCACCGATGACCGCTGTCCCGTTCCGTTGCCGACAATCTATTACGCTTCGGAAATCAATCAGTTGAAGAAGGACTCTGCTGATCACCGGGGAATGATCGCTATGGAGGATATGTGCGTCAATTCAATGGTCGTCGACATCGTACAAGGGCTGTCTCTAGAACAGGTGTCGGTTCCACGCTCCCAGACGGAATATGCGTCTTGAATGACCCAAATACTGCACAAGAGATGCGTGCACTGGCCAGGACAGGGCAGGCACTGCTGACCGTTGCGGGGACGCATCTTTCGTCGTACAGGTGAAGAGCGTCGTGTCTCTGCTGGCGCGGCTCCACGCACGCTGCTTCGAGACGGACTCCAGCAAGTTGCTCTCCCACTTTCAAGTGGATCACTTGGCATGGCTTGTCCCAACGCTGCTCGAGTCGATTGACGAGCTGTGCCGGGTCAAACCTGAGTGGTTCAACCAGCTGAAGCCGGTCCTACTCAATTTCTGCTCGGTCGAGGCGTTCAAACAGGCAGTGGAAGACTATAAGAAGCTAGGTGCATACCGGCAGAACAGAATGCACATTGTCTAGTCATACTTGTTCAATCTAGCACCGGCGAAACGTTATATGGAATTCGCTTCAGGCTTGCCACTGGTGCTGGTTCACTGCGACCTCTGGACCCCAAACATCATGTTCAGAGTGGACGAGCGAGGCGAGGCGACCGCCGAAGTGGGCGCCATCATCGACTGGCAGATGCCGAGACTGAAGCGAGTCGTTCTTCTCTTGTCTATATGTACGTCAATAAGCACCATATGCCCGAATCTCGTTCCAGTTCCATAGTCTTCGACCTGTGCTATATGCTCGCCACCTCTCTGCAACACGAATTGCGTCGAGCGCACACCCTGGACCTGCTGCGGCACTACCACTCTGAACTGGTCAAACGTTGCCCGGACACTGGCTGTCCTGCCAGCCTGGAACAAGTCGTGGCCGCGTACAAGCTCTGCTTCCCCACCATCGCCGTGTGCGTCCAGTATAAAATGGTCGAGTTGGCCAAGA